>JACSYO010001928.1:52500-215000 GCA_016806645.1 Ophiodon elongatus
CTTCTTCTATACACCTTTCATTTTAATACGTTTATATATTTTAAAGTATTTATTGTTATTTTTCGTAATGTTCTTTTGTATGGCTTCAATTTTAATTCAGATTTATTTTACATATTCTTAAAGCATTTTTTAAAACTTCTTTTGTAATTTTCTTCTATACAACTTTCATTTCAAACCAGATATATTGTACATATTTTTATATTATTTTTTCCTTTTCTCGTAATTGTCTTCTATACAGCTTTCTATGTTATTCAGACATATTCTACACATTTATTAAATATTTTTCAAATTTTTATTTATTTATATACAACTTTCATTGTAATTTGGAAATGTTGTACATATATTTTATAGCATGTTTTTCTTGTTTTCGTAATTTACTTCTATACTGATTTTATTTAAATTCAGATATATTGAAGATATTTTTATGGTTTATTTTCATATCGTCATTGCACTTTTATTTTTTATTTAATTTTCTCTAACTCTGTTCACCCAACTGTGTTTATGTTTTACACCAAATACATCAAAGTAAATTCCTCGCAGGTTAAATCTACTCGGCCATAAACCGGCGTCTGATTCTGATTCTAGTTTAACCTGCGTGTCGTTCGCCACGGTAACAGGTGTGACATCAGAGGTTAATTACAGTTTCTCCATAAAGACACTGAGCGTGTACCGGGTACTTCTGACATCAAATGAAAGTCTGCTGTGTTAACCTGCGTTACACATGTTGAGAACTGACTCCACTCAGTGTTGCACTGCCCTCAAGTGTTCACAGCACAGGACGCTTAAACCGTCGTGTTTATGACCAGAGACGAGCTACAGTACGACAGTACATGTACACGGACTGTAGTACTACGGCTAGTAAAAGTTGAGTGGGAAGAAAATAAACACAAATGTCCCGTCATTTAAATACGGGGCTCGTAATTAGTGTATTAATGTTAGAATTAGAAGTTGTTTTTACTGTAATACAGCTGCTCAAGGAAATATATAATACATAATATTAAAGTTTATTTATATAACTTGTTAAAAATTAGCGATTACAAAGTGTTTCTGAAAGATTTGGATCAATTAGTGATACACAAGTATACAAAAATACAGATAAATATAAACATACATTCCCACATGCACAGGGACATACACACACAACCTCACACACATGCTTATGTTTGCCAGATATCTTCTTATCAATATGTTTAAAATCTAACTCTAACTCTAAAAATATATACATATGTAAAATATATTCCAACACTTAAATCTACTGTACTGTAGTACACTGTCTTATTTAATAGTAGTAGAAGTGTGCAGGGTTGGATTTTTGGCCTTCAAACTGGAGGTAGTATTTATAGTAGTTGTGGTAGTAGTACTCGTTGCAGTAAACATAATATTAGCAATAGTTTCTTGCATTACGGAAATTAATATTTGAGGTTGTAGTATCAGTTATTTATCATCAAATGTACAACAATTACAGAAACAGTAGTAGTCAATAAATATATCAGCTCCCTAACAATGCTTATTGAGTAAAATAACAAAATGAGAAACTAAGACGTTACATAGTGCAAATTATTGGATTATTTTCTACAGCAGCAGTGTTGTAGTTGTATTAGTATCTCTAACTGTGACACAATATTTGTATTAAGTAGTACTAGTAGTATCAGTGTTGTCATTAGCAGTGATGGGTTGCAGGTTATGATGGTGCTTTATGTTTGGTTGCAGGTTATGATGGTGCTTTATGTTTGGTTACAGGTTATGATGGTGCTTTATGTTTGGTTACAGGTTATGATGGTGCTTTATGTTTGGTTGCAGGTTATGATGGTGCTTTATGTTTGGTTGCAGGTTATGATGGTGCTTTATGTTTGGTTACAGGTTATGATGGTGCTTTATGTTTGGTTGCAGGTTATGATGGTGCTTTATGTTTGGTTACAGGTTATGATGGTGCTTTATGTTTGGTTACAGGTTATGATGGTGCTTTATGTTTGGTTACAGGTTATGATGGTGCTTTATGTTTGGTTACAGGTTATGATGGTGCTTTATGTTTGGTTACAGGTTATGATGGTGCTTTATGTTTGGTTACAGGTTATGATGGTGCTTTATGTTTGGTTACAGGTTATGATGGTGCTTTATGTTTGGTTACAGGTTATGATGGTGCTTTATGTTTGGTTACAGGTTATGATGGTGCTTTATGTTTGGTTACAGGTTATGATGGTGCTTTATGTTTGGTTACAGGTTATGATGGTGCTTTATGTTTGGTTACAGGTTATGATGGTGCTTTATGTTTGGTTACAGGTTATGATGGTGCTTTATGTTTGGTTACAGGTTATGATGGTGCTTTATGTTTGGTTACAGGTTATGATGGTGCTTTATGTTTGGTTACAGGTTATGAGTCTATCAGGAGAGAAGAAGTTCTGCTGAGAGAGAATGAACATTTGTAATCGGTGAGTAAACCGTCATCTTCCATCTCCACACGTCAGACTATTGACACAATAAGATGTATTTATTTTCATCATCAAAATGTTCAATCATTAATCACAAAAAGATCTATTGTCAACCTTTACATTCTTTGATTTTCTTTTAATGTTTATATATTGTGTACAAATGATAATTATTTTATTAAACTATGTAGTTCTTTTTCCATTGATTGACTTGAAACTAGAGATTGAACCATAAACTCATGTTTACAATGTTTACTGAGGGAATAAATCAAGAGAGAAGTAGAGTCATTTTCTATAGACTTCTATACAACCAGAGGAGTCGCCCCCTGGTGGTCAGGAGAGAGAATGCAGCTTTAACACATGAAGCTTTGACTTCTATACAACCAGAGGAGTCGCCCCCTGGTGGTCAGGAGAGAGAATGCAGCTTTAACACATGAAGCTTTGACTTCTATACAACCAGAGGAGTCGCCCCCTGGTGGTCAGGAGAGAGAATGCAGCTTTAACACATGAAGCTTTGACTTCTATACAAACAGAGGAGTCGCCCCCTGGTGGTCAGGAGAGAGAATGCAGCTTTAACACATGAAGCTTTGACTTCACTTTAAATGACTTGGCTGCTTAGAACTGACAAAGCAAGACATTTAAAGACTTAAACACTTTGGACTTTGAGACACTGGTGATGGGCGAGATTAATTAATGCAGATTAATTGTTAATAATCGTTAGTTGCAGCCCTAATCCCCTTTCAATTCATGAAACTCATCTAACACACTGCATCAATGAAGAAATCAAACCTGTGCTGTCTCCTTATGTCAGGAAGCAGCTGTAGCAATGTTTGTTGTTTTTCTAGTCACTCATTACAAGAGTAGGGTGGAAATCCTCTGTACAGTTCACACTCAAACCCTCCAGCTGTTAGTATTTTTTAGCGTTGGGGAGGAATATAATTTCCATTATATTATAAAACAGTGAAGTAAAACATTTGTAGAAGTAGTGATTAACTTAGCCTCACCTGAAGGCACGGTGGGTTTGTTAGCCGGTGTTCCAGATAAACCTTTCCGTTAGTTTCCTATTGGATCCTCTCGCCCTCCTCCCTTCCTTCCTTTCCTTACTTAACATGTAATATGAGAACGTCTGACAACCTAAAACAGCCACCTGACGTCTCCCAGCTGCGAATATTTAGCTTGAAGCAGCCGACTGAGAAGAGAAGTCACCTGTAACCGGTATGTTAGTTTAACAAGTTAGTTCTGTCTGATAAATCCCTGATAAAAGTCTGTAACATTATCTAATCTTTCATATATAATTAATTCAACTTTTCTGTTATATTTATATGTATAATTTTTTTTAGCTTTTTTAATTAATTTAAAACTGTTGTATTGCTATTGTTTTTGTTGTTGTATTTATAATAATTTTTTAATTAATATTTTGTACTTCGGTTTTAGTAATTGCCTCCCTTGCTGTGCAATTTTAAATATGAAAATAATTTAAATTACACTCCAGCTCCCCAAATCTCCCCCCAAATAAAGCTTCAGTTGTGATAAAAAAAATGTATTAAATAAATTTGGTTTAGCTTTGTATTTAATTTCCTACTTTTCAAAACATTTATTTAACAGATGTAGTCACTATTTTACCTGTAAAATTATTATTCTTTACTTGTAACGGAGTATAGTTTTTACATTGTGGTTTCACAATGATCTGACCAAATGTTCTCCAGCTGTGTGTGTGTGTGTGTGTGTGTGTGTGTGTGTGTGTGTGTGTGTGTGTGTGTGTGTGAGCACATCTGCACGCTGTTGTCACTGATCATCTCTTTATTCATTCCTCAACCCAGATTGAACTTTCCCAACAGCTTATAAAACAGGACTATTTTAAATACGTTGTTAGAATACGAGTGTTTGCATGACGGTGTCCTGTGTGTGTGTGTGTGTGTGTGTGTGTGTGTGTGTGTGTGTGTGTGTGTGTGTGTGTGTGTGTGTGTTGGCACGAGGGCCCGTGCACACAGCACGTGGAGGCGTACGACTCTCTGGACCGCTGTGTCCGACGCTTCTTGTCCTCACCATAGCCGGAGTCGTCATCAGCACATTTCCAGCTCGCGTGAACACAATAAGAGCACAAAGGTCACCCCGGGGTCACACGGGGGGCTTTCACAGAGGCCGTTTGACTCTGACCGTCACAAAGGCGGATTCATCTCTGTCTGACGCCGAACGAGAGAAACTAAAAACAGTGTTTCAACTCGCTCAGACGTCAAAGTGTGGGCGGCTGACCGGTGAGTCGTGGGCAGCTTCAGCGCGAGCGAGCGGCGATGTTGCGACATCAGTCCTCCGTGTCGTCAGTGTCACGTGAGAGCGGGGTTTGTGTTTGTGACAGATCGAGTATGTCATGTTGAAGCCTGCAGCTATTTGTCTCACGTGCAAAGAGACAAATCCAGTTTCCAGATGACAGAGGGTCAAAAATACGAGCCGTGACTGGAAATAAATAACTGATTATGTTTTACAAAGCCAGCAGCGTTTAACATTGAGAAAATAGATATTTGAATGCTGGGTTTCATATGCATGTGGTGAAATGACTCATCTTAAACATGTGTTTTACTGATAAGAAGTAGAGATTCACAGTGATGCTTGATTCTCTTTCTGCAAGTTTTATCGTGCCTGCAGCGTCAAATTGAAAACGGATGATCTCTGTTTTTCCACACAGAGAGGGAGGTCGCTGTGCAGAGATGGCTATGGTATGCCTGACGGACTTCGAGGAGTATGCAAAGGAGCATCTCTCAAAGGCCACCTGGGATTATTATGCAGCTGGAGCGGACGAATGCTGCACCAGGGACGACAATATACTGGCTTACAAACGGTACAGTGGGGGGAAATAAAAGTTTGAGACGTTTAATATCACCACAAATACACAAGTTTTAGCGGTTTAGTGCCAAACGCTGTTCGTATGTGCCAAATAACATAATAGTTCAGTAAAGCTGAAGATCATATGAGGACACGGCCGGTAAAAAGGCCATAAATTAACACATTTATGGCTTTCGACTGCTGTAATTGATTTCTGTTTTTACATTACAGTTTGTGTGAATGTGCCTCATTATATATAGCCAGTTAAATTTGACCCGCTCCTGATGCTGCACTGCTCCTCCAACCACCTGTAGGGATGAGGAACTGGATGAAAGTTGCATTACCGATGGGCCAAAGACAACGAGGTCATGATTATTTATCCTGTCAGAACGTTTCCTGTCAGGTCTCCTGATGTCTCCGTAAAGACTGGACGACTTCCCCCTCGCTGTGATGCTTCTGTTACTAAGCAGGATTTGTTTGTTTGTGCATTTTGGGGTCAGGTTCGACATTTTCCCCGCAGCAGGAATACAGGTTGGGTTGTGTCTCTCGCAAAGATGATCTCAAGCTCGTAGCTTTGGGGAAACGTCTCCGGAGAAAACAGCATGTTGTCGTCTCATAGGATCCTTATTTGCCAATACTGGACATTAAGATTTCGCAATGCTTTGTCAACAGCTTTGATTCGGTTCCATGAAAAGTTGACACGCTGTCAATGGTTACACTGGTGGTGACCTGAACCCTCCATCCCTGTAACGTTTAGAGTTATTGTTTGAATGTTTCTCTGTGCTTCACACTCAGCATCCGCCTGAGGCCTCGTATCCTGCGGGATGTGTCGGTGAGCGACACTCGGACCACAGTGCAGGGGACAGAAATCGCCTTTCCAGTCGGTATCGCGCCCACCGCCTTCCACTGCCTGGCCTGGCATGAAGGAGAGGTGGCCACAGCTCGGGGTGAGGACTCTGCCGTACACCGTTTCCCATTTTTCCCGAGAGTCGGGGGTGTACCCAGAAATAACGCTACACGTGAATTCCATCCTCAATAACCAAAGTGGTAACTTCTCCACCTCCCCACAGCCACAGAAGCTCTCAACACCTGCTACATCACCAGCACTTACTCCACCTGCTCGGTGGAGGAGATCGTGGCGGCGGCGCCGGGCGGTTACCGCTGGTTCCAGCTCTACGTGTACCGGGACCGGAAGCTGTCCGAGCAGATCGTGCACCGCGTGGAGGCGCTGGGCTACAAGGCCCTGGTCCTCACCGTCGACGTGCCCTACACCGGGAAGCGCCGCAACGACATCCGCAACCAGTTCAAGCTGCCGCCGCACCTCAAGGTCAAGAACTTCGACGGAGTGTTCCAGGTAACGTACTCGACGTACCTTTGGAAAAATGTAGAGACGTGGCAGAAAAAAAAAATGTATTGAGGCGAGACAAAGATGAGACTGAAGGTCAAACTTAGAAAAGGTCACTCAGTTCCATCCCAAACAAAGAAGGCTTGACTACAGCCACACTAATACGTTCTCCTTTTTAAAAGGAGTGAACATTCATACCCGAGTAGTATTTCAGAGAGTAGAGATCGGTTGTGTGCGTGAGTGAGTGTGTGCGTGAGTGAGTGTGCACCTCTGCGTCTGTCCTTGGCAATTCTGGCATCGTGCTGCAGCAAACTGTGTGATGTTTTTGTGGCTGCGGGCTCAAGGACCTCTCATGCGTGCAGCGATTCCTCTTTTCTACGTTCTCAAACAGTTTGCTCAGAAGACTTGAAGCCAAAAATAAAGTTGAGGTTCAAGACGCGCTGCCTGCACACAGCCAATGAAGACATCCGCATAGATGGCAGTGACAGAGTATCTGTTTGTACTGTTACATCAGATGTAACATTTTAGATATCTTAGCACATCATTTTATAAACAACATCCCTTCCCTTCCTTTCAGATTCAATTACTTTGGAACAAATGAAACTGTTAATTGTCCGTCACACATTAACATGTATGTTGAGACATACAGTTTAAGTCATATCATAAAGTATTCGTGCATTAGAAATTACTTGCTAAAAGTCATATAGACAAAATACCCAGAGTCTTTGTCCCAGCAGTATCAGCGTTGGCCCATAACAACACGTTATCAGTCAAAAATAAACAGCCGTCGTGGTCCAGAGTACATTTGTATGTCTAGTTGACACACTTGTGCTTTTCACCATATTCACTATAAGCAGGAGACTGCAGCCCCAGAGGAGTATGGGATCCCGGCCAACACCTTGGACCCCTCCATCAGCTGGAAGGACGTGTACTGGCTGCAGTCCATCACCCGCCTGCCCATTATCATCAAGGGAATCCTCACCAAGGAGGACGCGGAGCTGGCCGTGGAGCACGGCGTCCAGGGCATCATCGTGTCAAACCACGGGGGGAGGCAGCTGGACGGAGGCCCAGCTTCGGTGCTTACAGACCGCGTTGTTACTCCAGTTACATCACAGATAATTTTGTTTCTCATGTTTATAGAAGGAGATGCAAGTGTATGTTTATATCCACGTCAGGTGGCAATGACACAGCCCAGCTACAGGATCAATTATAGTTGTAGTAATAAAAACAAGAAGTAGCAGTAGTAATAAATACAGAAGTGAAGAGAAAAGCAGTAGTAGCAGAAGAGGTGTGGTTGTGTGGTTCTTGTTGACCCATTGACAGAGTTACTGTGCAGAGGGAAATAGTGAAGCACATAAAAAAAAGGCATTTTTAAACAAATAAGATTTAAACTGTTACATTAAAGGTGCTGGGAGGCAGATCTTGTTACCTTTGGACAGAACCAAGCTAGCTGTTTCCCTCCGTTTCTAGTCTTTATGCTAAGCTAAGCTAACCATCTCCTGATTCCAGCTTCATTTCTAGCAGAGTGGTATTTATCTTCTTTTGCAAATAAGTTTATTTTATTTAAGTCGTAGCTAGTATGAGCACGTTCTGGTTTTGAGGTAACGGGCTGTTTGTTGTTGTTTGTTGTGTGACATCGTCACCTGTGCTTCCAACAGATCGACGCCCTGTCGGAGATCGTGGACACGGTGCAGGGCAGGATCGAGATCTATCTGGACGGAGGCATCCGGACAGGAAGCGATGTGCTGAAAGCGCTGGCCTTGGGAGCCAAGTGTGTTTTCATTGGCCGTCCAGCAGTGTGGGGCCTTGCATACAAGGTACAGCCAGCTACACTGAGCACTGTGTGATACTGTGAGATTGATTATATATGTTATATCTATATATCTTTTAAAATGAAATGTTATCCGTGACTATCTGGCTCTCTTGACATATTTCCTCTGCACATACTAAAGACATCAGAGAGCTAATTAGTCTAAACTCAATAAAAAACAACATAAATCAACATTTTGATTTTCTGTGTATTTTGCAAACAGAACCAAAATCAACACCATCCCTACTGTGTGGGATGTTGAGTGAAAGGTCTTCTCTAAATAAATGCGTTTACATGGACATGAATAACCCGTTTGTGTGTGTGTGAGCATGTAAACACAATATCCCGAATATGATCATAACAGGGATAAGCCTCTTAATGGGTTATTAATGCTCATGTAAACAGTGACGTATGAATGTTTCTCAGTCGGAAAGAACAAACACGTTGTTTATTGTGACTGTGGGTCCTGTGGGATCTTCCAGGGGGAGGAAGGAGTGAGGGAAGTGCTGCAAATCTTAAACGATGAGTTCCGCCTGTCCATGGCTTTATCAGGTGAGAAGAGCTGATATATATTTTGTGCCGAAATAAAAAAAAAAAAAAACCCACAGTGTTCTGTTTCTCCTGATGTGTTCATATTCATCTGATCCAGGCTGCAGGAACGTGGCCGAGATCAACAGGAACCTCATTCAGTTCTCTAAACTCTGACGGACCAGCAGGAGGCAGCACTGAGGAGGCCTGAAACCAAACACGGCTGAACAAGAGACGCCACTCTGACGAAGAAAAGATTCTTCTCTCGTGACTTTATCATGTCAGGAAACATGCAAAACGGCTTCATGCATGTGTGAGACGGCATTTTGGGAAAGTTGACGGGAGATTTTAGCAAGTGAATAAAAAAAATGTTCAGTTTTTTTTTAGCTTTTGGATTGGAGGCCCTGTTCATGAAACCAACCAGCTCCCTTTGGTTTTATTGTAAGTGATCACGACATACACCAACGTTTGAGATGCTGACGGTGCTTGTGGTTGAATAAACGGCTGCTGAGGTGATGAAGATCTTCTGGTTTATTATTAAGACGATAACAGACGGAGACGTTTAGCAGAAGTCTGTCTTTGGGTTTTTTTTTTAATCTTTTTTGTTTTCATGCCGGAGAGATTCAGGTGCAGCGTTGTTTGAATCTCTCATGAACATCGTCTCAGCTTGAGGTCAGATTCCAACCTGCTTCTGGAAAAACACGACAAACTGCCTCTTTAAAAGAGCAGAAGATCATTTTGTATAATATCTTTGCATTTGGGATCGGGATGTTTTTAACTTTCATCATGCAAAACACATGAAAAAAACTTTAAATGTCAAAATATGAATGTCGGTTTCAGACGGTGGGTTCCTCTATCTGGGTCACCCGGCTTGTTTTATCTAGGTAGGAAACCGAGGGCCTGCCGCAGCCTGTACGCTCAACTCAAAACCCTAAAAAAAAAAAAACACAGCTTGTGAAACTTTCAGCTGATGATTTCACCGACAGTACCACACGAGCGTGTCACATCGAGGTGTGGGGAGATGCAAGAACAGTGCAGACAGTAAGAAAGAGAAGTAGCACAGGAAGTGAGTGAGGGCTCGTTTTTTTTTTTTTTTTTTTTTTTTAAGGCAACGAAACATTGATGCACAACCAGACGCGTCAAACTCTATCAAACCGGACGACTGTTCCTCTCAAGAGCTCTGGCTGGTTAGACGAGCAGGCTGGAGGAAGGCCTGGGGTTCAGTCTGCTGAGGAGGATCTCTTCCAGGTAGGGGCACCCACAGGTGTTTTTAGATCAGGCTCCATGTGAGTTGATTCATACGGCTCAGCTGCACAGGAGGCTGCAGGGGAAGCATTTCGATTTTTTTTTTTTTAAAGTGTTATTGACACTGAGCTACTGTGTTGCTTCATTACTGCACTGAAAGAGTCTGCTCACTTTGTTTTGTGTAAGACGGGATTTAAGACCGACTTAAAGGCGATTGTAAACTGGTGGCCAACGATCGGTAGAAGCAAAGTTACAGGAAAGACTTTATACTTTCTTTTATGCAATTTAGTTTTTGCTGTTAAAGGTGCAATGTTTAAGATGTGGCCATTTGTTATCAACACATAGGGGGCAGCATTTCCCCTCTACTACTGGATCTAAATGAACAGTTATCAGTTATTAAATAAAAAATGAAGCCAACTTCTAACCAACAGCAGGGAAAAAAATACGTCAATTCCGTAAAAATAAATAAAAATAACGCTGTTATTTTATAATGCTCACGTGATAGTTTGTTTATTGGATTAAATCCAAAGTGGCAGAAACAAAAAGGAGACTTGTATTTCCGTTCCGTCTTCGGGAGACTACTTTGCCAGGAGAAGAGACGCCCGGCGGCTCCAGGAGACGGACCTTCAGTTAGCGGTTAGCTGTAGCAACTTACATTCAGCCAGAGCAGAGAGTCTGATCCCGGTGGTCTGATCCCGGTGGTCTGATCCCGGGGGTCTGATTTCTGGTTTGTGGCTGTTTTGAAGCCTCGAGTTTGACTATTTCTTCGTCGTCATCTTGGATTACGGCCATCGCCATGTTGGTCTTTTTTGCAATCAGTGAACAGGAAGTGACCATATTAGGACTGAGGAGGACGTAGAGACGCCTTATACGTCTCTGGTAGAGACCTGTCAATCACCTTGTAGCCCCGCCCTACAGAATCCCCTGCTTTATGGTCTGTTTGACTCTAAATGGACCATAATTTACTAAATGAACATCATGCTGTATTGAAGAAGACTTGAAACTAGAGATTGAGACATAAACTCATGTTTACAATGTTTACTGAGGGAATAAATCAAGAGAGAAGTAGAGTCATTTTCTATAGACTTCTATACAACCAGAGGAGTCGCCCCCTGGTGGTCAGGAGAGAGAATGCAGCTTTAACACATGAAGCTTTGACTTCTATACAACCAGAGGAGTCGCCCCCTGGTGGTCAGGAGAGAGAATGCAGCTTTAACACATGAAGCTTTGACTTCTATACAACCAGAGGAGTCGCCCCCTGGTGGTCAGGAGAGAGAATGCAGCTTTAACACATGAAGCTTTGACTTCTATACAACCAGAGGAGTCGCCCCCTGGTGGTCAGGAGAGAGAATACAGGTTTAAGACACTTCCGCCTGTGCTGGACTGAGGACAGACTGGAAGCTACAGTGACTCACTATCGCCTCTCCAGGTTAAAAGTGGTATTACAAGATATGGCAGGCCGGGGCTAGCTGGTTAGCGTGCTCATTTCAGTAGATATCTCTACTGTAACCTCTTCACATTCTGTTGAGAACGTTAGCGAATGTTTTTTTTATGTTTTAAACTGAAATTCTGGTTAAAATCTCACACGTTGCACCTTTTAAAAAAGTCCCATAATGATTTTGAAATACTGGTATGTTATGAGTCAAAGATGCAACAAAGTTACATTTCGTAAAAGGCATTGCAACAAAATTGGGAAGTGACAAGTAACTGTGTCCACACGTACTTAAAATGTGGTACATTGATATAAATTTAAGTTAATTGTGAAGCATAATGAATATTTTTGTGAACTTCTACTTAAAAAGAAAACAAGTCTGTGTTATAGATGGATGAAGTTGTGATACCAGATTACATTCATGGTTTTATTAACATAAAACATTTTTTTTAGCGCTCGTATAAAATCAACATTAACTACCAGATAGTACACGCTTACAAAATCAACTATTGAGAAAAAAAAAAAAGTAACGCCTGAGATCGAGGACATCACAACAGGATGAATCACTTTGAGACAAAACTGTTGAGCAAGACACAAACGTGCTGTCCAAAATGAGTCATTTCCCAGAAGAAGCGATGAACTTCACCCTGCAGATGTCAAAACGTTGAACTCTTTGTCACCAAACAATAATGTGTCGCCCATAAAATCACATTTCTGTCCACCGAAGCTTTTATTTTGTCACCTTGTAGGAAGTCTCGGCAGCGTAACAGCCAGCGTCTTCAACCACAAGAGGCCAATGAAATGGGGTACGGTGCCTTTTTAGGCTTCAGTGTTTCAACATTTCTCTTTTTAATGTAGTAAATATTTTGCCCTTATATAGTATATATAAGGTTTAATTGGCTTCATCACTCAGGGGAGATGAGTCTTGATGTTTGAAACAAGATCAAAGAAGATAAAAGTGTTAGATTTCCATATTTTCTTCTTTATTTATTTGCCTAAAATTATTTTCCAGCATCCATTTTGATTGCTACTCCTGTACAATATGTGAAATGCACTCATTCTGTTTATTTAAGATTAATTACTTATTTAATCATTAAATACAATATTTAAGCAGCTGGATTCCTGCACACTTATATATGACAATAAATACTAAAAAATACATAAACATAAAAAAGCTATTAAAAATAGCTTGAATTTTAAATTGTGTGTCTATGAAAAACATTAGAAAAATATTTAAATGAAACATTTGTTTGACAGAATGTGCATTTGATAGTTGTATTTATTTTATTGGGCCATGCAATTAGTTAGGGTCTGCCAAGTTAACTGAAGGAAGTGGTATTTGTTTACAACCTAAGAGGAAGTGTTGAGAGACGAAACTAGAGACTAAAAGTGTGCGATGCAAAACTGCCATGAGTTACTGAAACTCTCAAAATAAATCTTGGTACTTCTGTTTTTCAAGTCTGCTATTATTGTTTTACCCTAATTTGCATTAAATATACTGTGCATGATAGGTTTTTTACCATGTTTTAATAAAAAAACATGGAGATGTTACGGATGCAGGCTCATTATCAGATTCCTCTCAACATCCCTTGAGGCCCAAAATAAGGATTTCATTGCAGGGAGAGTCTAGTGTTAGGGATGCAAAACGGCGCAGTAAAGAACACACACTTCCTCGCTGCTCTGCAGGGGAAGTGGAGACGACAGCGGGCCGGGGAGGCTGAGCCGCAGGTTCTCTCGCCTGGGAAGCAGGCATCCGTCCAGGGATCCTCCGAGACCTCCAGCTCAGCCGGAGAGACTTCCTGCTCCGCCTGACCAACCTGTTCAACAAGGTGTGTGTGTGTGTGTGTGTGTGTGTGTGTGTGTGTGTGTGCGTGTGTGTGCGTGTGTGCGTGCGTGCGTGTGCGTGTGCGTTTGTGTGTGTGTGCTCGCTGCCTCTTTGATTCATACCATTTATTATTGATCTGATATGGCTACGAGGTTTGGTGGAAAGTGCATTCATGTACTTTATTGCATTTTGAGGTACATTATAGTACTTTTTTACTCACTACATTTATTTGCCAGCACCAGTTAATAGTTACTTTTCAGATTAAGATTTTACATCTTATGATTAGTTTATAAAATATGAAATATGACACTGTACACTTACCTGTATGATATACACTCTTCCCATACATATTTATAATCCTGACTAGATCTCACCTAAACGTAAACCTACACTTTATATGTTGTTGTTTCTCATGTTCACTCTGCTCCACTGTTACTATTTATTCTTCTGTATATTACTCCGTACCTCAATCTGCACCGAGGCCATAATTATAAAAGTATAATAAACATATTGGGAGACGCACATCCCCCCCAAATATTCAGATATGTAAACTTTATTCTTCTTCTTATATTATTACTCTAGTTCTAGTATTGTGTTGCAGTTCTGCATGTGGTGTTGAAGGTCTTTACAGGAGCGTAAATATTTAAAAAGCAATACAGAGAGTCTTCCTGCATTATATTCCATTAAATGTTTATTTTTTTTAATGGTTGCTGCACGATTTTTGTGTGTTTCCTTTACATAAATTAATATATTTCCATCATAAATGGATGTATTTATTCAGCAGAATGTAGAAAATTATGTGTTTGATTTCCTGATGGAGGAGACAAAGACCCCTGTCTTAATATGTATATATTAATAAACATAATATGAAGTATATATATATGTATGAAGTATTTACTCCACCTCAAATGACTATGACATTAAAGTATCACTTATTAATACATCAAAGATCCAATAATATGCCAAAACACTGACGTGGGCCATTCTGCATGATTATTATTTTACTTTCGATACTTTGAGTACATGTTACTGTGAATACTTCTATACTTTATATCCATCAGGACCCACCATCAGTAGTTCTATGCACCTGCAGCAACAAACGTATCATGACTTTTCTCAACTGTTAATATCTGTTGTGCATTTGGGTTTGGTAGATGAACGGCCTTCTCCACCAGCGCCGGCTCCGGTTCCGGCTCCGGCTCCGACTCCTCTCCCCCCACCCATAGAAACGCCACCTAAACGCCCGGAAATATCCACAAAGCCCAAACTTCCCCCTCGGCCGCTGTCCAGGGTGTTCAGCCACACCAACCATGGATCAGCTGTGTTGCAGGTATATATTACCCTTTTGTGGTTTTATGTCACTTATTAACGACAATAACTTATTTTGAGACACAAATATGGAAGAAATCAACTATTTCTCAATGTTATTAATTGGTGTGAGGCAGGAGGCAACTTCCGGGGCTGATAAGTGAAGCCAATGCTTAAGTGTCTTCAACCTGCATTCTCTCTAATGTCCATCAGGGGGCACCTCCTCTGGTTGTATAGAAGTCAAAGCTTCATGTGTTAAAGCTGCATTCTCTCTCCTGACCACCAGGGGGCGACTCCTCTGGTTGTATAGAAGTCTATAGAAAATGACTCTACTTCTCTCTTGATTTATTCCCTCAGTAAACATTGTAAACATGAGTTTATGTCTCAATCTCTAGCTTCAAGTCTTCTTCAATACAGCATGATGTTCATTTAGTAAATTATGGTCCATTTAGAGTCAAACAGACCATAAAGCAGGGGATGCTTTAGGGCGGGGCTACAAGGTGATTGACAGGTCTCTACGTCACTCCTCCTCAGTCCAAATACGGTCACTTCCTGTTTACTTGTTGCAAAAAATGGCAACGGCCAAAATGCCAATTCATTACTGAGGTAATCTCATAGACTTCTATACAATCAGAGGTGTCGCCCCCTAATGGACATTAACGAGAATGCAAGTTTTTAGAACCGGAGGTTGCCGTCTGCATATTACCCACCGAATTCAACAGTATTAACACAATAAAAAGGCAAAGAAATATCTAATAGAAACCACCAATACAAATAATGACATTCTGATTATGAATTAATGATGGAACACATTGAGTTATTCATCACAAGTATTGTTTTTCCTGCAGGGCTTTGATGCTTTTCGGGCAGATGAAACTCTCTGTGACGTCGTCTTGATCCCCGGGGACAGCGGGGACACTTTCCCAGTCCACAGAGTCATCATGGCTTCGTCTAGCGACTATTTCAAGGCGATGTTCACAGGTGAGCGGTCACGTTTTATTAAGGTTGAAAGCGAACAACGCAGCCCTTTTTACATGTCATTGAAGGGTAAACACAGGTGTAATAGATCAAATTAATGAATGGGCTATTTAGTGTTTCACAGCCGTTTCACTAAATGGAACAGGGCCACGATAGATTTTATTAAACACCCTTACAAAAGTTAGATTTGTATGTGGAACATAGCTAAATTAGCTAGCTAGCTAGGTAGCCAAGCTAACGGCCACGTTGGTGCCGTATATTGAGCGAGACGAGAGATGTAGTTCACTGAACGATTTCACACAAAACTAAATATTACTACGACAAACTGAGATTTTCTTGACATCTTGAAATTATCTTTTGAAATAACAAATATCATATGTGTAAATCATGACATCAATTAAAACGGGATCCAAAACATTTGTCTTTCCGCGTTGACTGCCGTACATATTTATTCTGGAGTAAGGTCCCATGGGGGACAACGGAAGGGGCGATGCCTGAAATAAGGTCTGTGGTTAACAACAAGCTGAAGAGACTTTAACGTTTTGTTCTACAATATAAAATAAGTCAGTGAACGCCCCTCTGGTGAATTTAGAATCTTTTACGTGTCTAAAAAAAAGAGTCTAAATGAGACGACTAAACGTCCTCACTAGAACACGAGTCCTTCTTTAGCTTTGTGGTGGAGACGTGAAGGCATGTGACCGTAGAGTTCCTTTATAGCCCAACGTTAGCTTCTTACTTCTACTGATTGTATTCACGCTTCAAAAAATCTTCAAAGTGTTAATTTGTGAAGATTATCTTGCTTACGGTGTCAGCGTTGTCTTTGTATCTTGCTGAATGTGCACTTAAAAAGATGCATTCGCCTCTTTGTCTCTTTGTACGTTGGTCTGTCCTTGTTCAGGAGGCATGAGGGAGCAGGAGATGAGAGAGATCAAGCTGCACGGGGTCACTAAGTCGGGTTTAAAGAACATTATAGACTTCATTTACACATCCAAAGTCTGCCTCGACATGGGTAATCTCCAGGACACTCTGGAGGCTGCAAACTTCCTGCAGGTCATGCCCGTCCTGAGCTTCTGTAACCAGCTTCTGAGCAGCGAGGTGAGAGAATTTGCATTAATTCATATAATGCTAGAGGTCTAGCTCGTTAAGCTGCACGTCGCTGTCCTTTTAATGCCCTCTGTGTCAGTGTCAGTTACACAATACAGAATAAAAAAGGTGTTTGTGAGTGACTCTTGTATGTGGTTGTTGTTCTTCGATGCAGATCACTATTGATAACTGTGTGGAGGTTGAGCGCATCGCCACAGACCTGCGTCTGGAGGACGTTCAGCTAAATATGGGTGAGCGTTCACAACACTGATCTGAGAGCCCAGAAGCAACAGGACTATTAAATCTGCACTAATACGTAGATGAGGCTCCAATCCGTCCCACGATGACTTTGCAAAGCTGCAGAGAAGTCATTATTTCCAACTTTTCAGGAAAATGCACTGCTATTATATTTGTCCACTAAGAGCAGCAGGCCCTATGCTGGATATGAAAAATGCATTCATCATTCAAAAAGGACAAAAGTGAGCACAGAGTGTCTGGTTTTCAAAGACTAATGCACTAGTTCCTATTTCTTTGTCGGTAAATGGGAAGCTAAGAGCATATCTGGAGCCACAATCAGACTCGTCATGGCGGAAAGTAAAATAACTTGCAAGGACGACTGAGACAGGCTGTTCTCGTACAACGTTCTAATGTGCTTTCATTAGTAGATATCACACGTAAGCAGGAAGTATAAAGACCGGTAAAGGCAGGAGGGGAGGTAGATGGGTCAAACAAAAACTAGTCTTTGGCCCAGAAGACCGTTGTTTGTTCCCCATCTGCAACAAGATGTCAAGTAGATTTATTTCTCATAGAACTTCCATACTTAAGTACCGCCCCTTCCGTAGTTATTTTAAAACCAAACCAGGATATTTCCTAAATCTAACTGAGTAGTTTTGTTGCCTATGAATTTCACAATCTTTTCCTAAACTTAACTTAGTATTTCACCATCTTTTCTGAAACCTAAAAGTTGTTTATTTTTAAAAGAAAGCAGAAATTGACACGTTTTGCTGGACTTTCATAGGAAAACACACAGCAAATTAGGATTAACTTTTTTGTAAGATATCATACGAACCTTTGTATGAAGGTTACAATGACAGAACACAGAGGACAATTAATTGTTGTATTGGAGTTGTAGATCCTCGGATCAGATCCTCAGCAATCCCTAAAATCAGTCGCTTCATTATTTATACCCACTATTCTTTTATCAAAACATGCAGAAAGAAAAATAAATATTAGACATCATTCTGGTTTAACAAACTAAAATCATCTGTAAGATCATGATTTTCAATGTTGATCCTCTTCGTTGTATCAAACCAGGTGAGTTTGTGAGCCAGAACCTCTCAGAGTTGGTTGAGTGCCGCCGATACCTCCAGCTGTCTGAAACCAGCATGGCCAACGCTCTGTCCAACAAATCCCTGAAGGGATTCTCTGAGATGGAGCTCTACCACATCACCAAAAGATGGCTGGACCACGACTCCCCCAGTCGACGCTCCTCTGTCTACGCCTTGATGCGCCATATTCGCTTCCCGCTGATGAACCCCAGTGAGCTGATCCAGATCTCCCAGGAAGATGAGGAGGGAGGGGACTCCATGATGCGCTCTGAGACGGCCTGTGTCAACCTCCTGCTGGAGGCCAGCAACTACCAGATGATGCCTTTCATGCAGCCGGCTCTGCAGACCGAGCGGACGCAAATACGCTCGGACGACACCCACATCCTGGCTCTTGGCGGCGTGATGCGACAGCAGCTGGTGGTGAGCCGGGAGCTGAGGCTGTATGATGAAAAGACCGGCCATTGGAGGGCCCTGAAGCCCATGGAGGTGCCTCGTTACCAGCATGGCGTGGCTCTTCTCGGCGGCTTCCTCTTCATTGTTGGAGGTCAGAGCACCCACACTCCACACTCTCAAAGGTCAAACTGCATGTGTTCACTTAACATGGGTATTTAACTTTGGGGCAAACACATACACACTAAATAAAGGAAGCTAAATTGTTAATAATGGTTCATGCAAACTGCAGGATAGGAGCCTCACAGAAGTATGACCCCCTTGCTTGAAAACCCAAGTGCACAGAAAACCCTATTTTTCTTGGTGAAAAGCGTCAACTGTATATAAGAAGTGGACGTAGTCGCGGGGATGTCACCCATTAGTTTGTGGACTGCGGTTTTGAAGCCTTGAATTCTGCATTTTGGCTGTCGCCAGCTTGGATTTTGGTCAACTCCATCTTGTTTTTTTGCAACCAATGTAAGCATACTCTGCTTTATGGTCTGTTTGACTCTAAATGGATCATAATTTACTAAATGAACATCATGCTGTATTGAAGAAGACTTGAAACTAGAGATTGAGACATAAACTCATGTTTACAATGTTTACTGAGGGAATAAATCAAGAGAGAAGTAGAGTCATTTTCTATAGACTTCTATACAACCAGAAGAGTCGCCCCCTGGTGGTCAGGAGAGAGTATGCAGGGTCAAGACACTTCAGCATTGGCTTCACCGGAGGTTGCCGCCTGGTAAAAAGAAACCGTGAACCAAGACTTGCATAATTTTAATTAATGAGTTAGCTGCAGGGGAAGAAGTCCTGGCACATCATTCATCATCAAGACTGTATGACCGAATTACATAAAAAAAATAAGCATAAATTAATGCATTTTTTCACAGATTATAATTTCTCCTCCACTAAAACAATTCTTGTTCTCAGGCCAGAGCACTTACGACACCAAGGGTAAGACGGCCATAGACACCGCGTACCGCTACGACCCGCGCTTCGACAAGTGGCTTCAGATTGCTTCGCTCAACGAGAAGAGGACCTTTTTCCACCTGAGCCCGCTGAAGGGGAAACTGTTTGCAGTCGGAGGAAGGAATGCGTCAGGAGAGATTGGTGAGCAGCTACTAACTCTTGTTACACTATTGCTGTCAGTACTGCTTTCATTTGGAGTGGTGTTTCTGCCGAATATTCTCTCTTTAAGCTCTGTTTTTGGTCTCCACCAACTCCCGATGGAAATATCTGTCTCTTCCACTGTGTTCACTAGCTAACTGTGTCTGCTGCTGTTACAATCCAGCTCATTGAAAGAAAAGGAAATACCATAAAACCAGATGTTTTCAGGTTTAAGTTATTTATTTCAGAAGAAAGTAGCTCTTTTGTTAAAAATAAGTGAATTGCAATTAACAGAAGGGGCAATATAAATGATCCCAATCCTGTATTTAAAAGCACCTTTAACAAAATATTTCACACAACTGGCTGAATATTACGACTTTTCATTTGGAAACAAGTATGAATAGAGTTGTGTTACGTTCATCATTCAGTTTTAATTCACCAATTTGACGAACTTCCTGTCTGTCCGAAATCTACCACAGAAGTTAAAATTTTTCAAAGTACTCGAGCGAAATTCCAGACAGAAAAAAAAAGGAGCTGCTTCTAAAACCCAATGTAGATCACGAATGTCCCCATCCCATTTCACAAACGTCTCTCTGTTGCTTTGACCAGACACGGTGGAGTCCTACAACCTGAAGAAGAACGAGTGGACAAACGTGACCAATATGGTGGAGCCTCACTATGGACACGCTGGAACCGTTCACGGGGAACTCATGTACATCTCCGGTAAGGAAACGCCGATCAACACAAAACTCAAAATGTATCTGAGCTCAGTTTATCTTCTCGTCTCCGTCATTTATGAAGTAAATTTATAAAACACCTGGTGACACCTGGGTTTACGCGCAAATTTTATCCACTTTTCCGGTGAGATGCTGTGTGACGCACGTTGAAGTGATATATAGAAAAGATTAAATCAACAGGGATTTGTTTATTGTGATTTATTATAATTCATTATAATTCAATTGATATGCTCTTTTCAAAGCCCAACCATGATGTTTTTCCTAAAACTGACTGAGTGGTTTTGTTGTCCCAACTGACAAAAAAATTGTCAATTTGTGTCGCTCAGCATAAAACCAGAAGATTAAAATTCGTGACTATTTCACAAACTGCCGTGAGACTGAGTCGCTTCATTCAAACTAAACAGAAACGAACAGAAGTAAAGTCATTAAACCCGTCTTGGTTAGTCTTTCCACTCTTCCAACAATCACCAACGCTTGTTTGGTCAAAATAAACTCTTTACTCAACAAGTATTATTAATATTCACTCCTACGAGACTCCATTGACAGAAACCGTAATTTTTACCTCACTGACGTAAAAAAAAACACTCAACAGAAACAAATTAAAACTGATTAAAATGTTAGGGTTAGGGTTTTCCTGCATTTTAATGGGAAAAAAAGGTAAAAGAGAGACTCAAAACTTGTTGAAAGGCACAATAAACAACTGTCTACAAGTCAGCGTGCTCCTAAACTACTGTTTTCAGTTCTGCTGCCTTAAGTTTAGCAAGAACTACGTGTCTAGATAAAGATGACGGTCATGGGTGGAGTCACACAAAGCTTGCCTTCTTGGTAAAAAAAAACGTGACTTTTCACAGCTGCAGTGTTGGCGACACATGCTTCGCTCACCCGAGCGTCCAACCTGACTTCTTCAATCAGGGTTTTTTTTACAGCTGCATGACAAAATCCTGCATTGCTCCTTTTGAGGGCACTAGTGATGAAATCTACACACAGGTCATTCTAAGTGTTTCAACAAATCTATTGGTAAAAGATAGTCTTGTAAAGACGCAATAAGATAATTTAAGGTTCAGAGTCCTTACGCAAAATACAGTGTTACATACAGTTTTTGCAGCATGGATTTGGGTGGATACTTTACCAAGGCACCTTGATTATTGCCATTTCCCATCTACCACCTGACTGCCCCACCCACCTACTCACCTGTTCCCACTCTCCTCGTCAGCCCTGCAGATATTTACTCCTTGCTAGTTCGACCAAGCTGCAATGTTCCTTTCATGCCTCGTGTTTTTTTCGTTTCGAGCTTCCGTTATTTGAACCTGCACCTGTAAAAAGAAAACCTTTAAATCCCTGAACTGATCCTTTCCGCCTGCTTGGGTCCAATCCTGCATTTCCTGAGTGGAGACAGATACCATCTCTTCACTCCCCAAATTAATTTAAATTGTTGATAAAAGTAGAATTAAGTTTCACACAAGCAGAGGAGCAACTGGTACGCCCAGTACCACTTAAAAGCCTTAAAATGAGCTCTAACCCTGCAGGCCAAATGAGAATAGGAACAAAACCATAACTCTGGACTCACTTAGCTCACTAATACCAAGCAGCTGGATTAAGTCTTCCTTTAAAATCTCAGGCTGTTAACTTTAGCAGGAATGTGCATGTGTATTGTTGCGTGTCCGTGTGTGTGTGTGTGTGTGTGTGTGTGTGTGCATGCATGAGACAAACGCAACGGGGACCCACTTATATAAAAACTGCTTCAAGAGGTCCAAATCACCACAGGGTGCCTTCCAAACGACGATGATGATGTTCCCTCCTGATGGATTTATAATAGGCTCGTTCAAGACGAGCTGCGCCTCGGCTGGAAAGTGGACGAGGACGGGGGGAAGCAACGGGGGGCCGTGAGAAAAGGCTGCGGACAAAAAGTCGGAGAGTTTCCAGCAGCCTTCAAATAATACACAGGAAATCACAGAAATAGTTACAACCTGTTAGATCCGATCTGTAGGCTACTTGTAGTTTGGATCGTTTGTAGGAAAATGTATCTGCATTGTATTCTATCCTTTATTCTGCACTTTGTAATTGTTGCTCGTATCGGTGTCAGATAAATAACCTTTATTATTATCAACCCCACAATATATGTTTTTTGATTAAACCTTCATGATACAACATGAGACCATTAGCCACAAATCTAGTGTTTAATATTACAATTTCACAGAAAATTCGGACTTCTGTGTGTTTATTGTCAGAACTAAGAGACAATCAGCTCTTTGTTCTGGCGACAGCCGGGCGTTTCCCATCATGGGTCACGCAGTCGGTGGAACTGCGGCCGCCTCGATCTTGTGAGGTTATCTCTGCCCGTTGTCATGACGTCAGAGCAAGTCGGGGTCAAGACGGACACGAATCAAACCGGCATTTTGTTGCAATCACTGGTGATCGATTTCTACGCAGGCCTGGCTCTTCTCAAACGAGCCTAATGTTACAAACCATAATAATAAATAATAATAAATAAATACTGTAGGTTTACACAGGAAAGACAGAACATCTGCTCCACGCGGCTACGTCTCAACTAAGGTGTTGGAAGTATCAAAAAGTCCAAACTGATAGAAGAGATAGCCACACACTTAAATCTATGCAGAAAATACTCAAATAAAGTGTAAACTGCAGAGTTCTAATTGTGTGGATATTTATTTTCATCAGCTTTAGGTTCTAAAAGCCAGCACGCAGGGGAACTTTTCTATCAGCGACAAAATCTCACATGTTGTTTAAAGGAATTATTGACAAAGCTTGGCCAATTCATAAAACCACTTCCTGTTTAGCAGAATACTCTGTGCTCTCAACCTGAAGTCTGTCAGGTTACTTAGCAACCTCGGACAGAAAAGGCTTGAGAGCAGAAACTGTTTCACACGAATGACTAAGAAGCAGGAAACACAGCGAGACCTGTGGTTGAAGTGGGACCCAGTACTTTGCAAGAAATTCAAAACCCACGACTCTCACAAGCTTTAATATGTTAGTGATGTTTACCGGAATACACAACATACTATTTAAACAAAAACATACAAAGATAAAAGGTTAAAAGTTGCAGGAGAATTGATTTAAAAGTACATTTTTCCAAATCTATACAAAGGAAGACAGGTTAAGTGCTCTGCGTCTGTGACAAGAAAGATTCAGAGCAGAAACCTGAGAGCGTTTAGCTTATCAAAGTGTTATGTCTTGCATGTTAGCACAAACGACTGCAGGCAGAAACAGCTCAACACGAGCACTCATATAAATGTGTTTAAGACCTGGTTTGGTCTCCCCACTTGTGAAACATGTCTATCTACGTGTGAGCTCCATCAGCTGCCCACTTTTCTTTTAAATGTTGAATTTATTGTTTGTCTGAATTACCCCAAACATGAGCTAAAAGTAGCTGAAAACTGCAGTAGCAGCGTTGCGGTCGGTGGGGAGCAGCAGTTATTTTAACAACATGGTGGGTAGCTGTTGTGACCTTGAAACCCAAGAGATGAACGGGCGGTTAAAAAGAGAGCGGCTCTTTTTTCAGATTCTTTAATGTCTTGAAATATGTGATAAAAGGATTACTGGCAAATATGAGGTGAAGAGAAAAAAAACAATATGTGATGGGACACCAAAGAAAATGAGTCTGCACATTTTAGAGCCCCAGAAGTCCTGAAAGATGTTTTTTGTTATTATGCAACTTCCTACATAACTGTGTGATTGCATTCAAAGCTAACATTAAAATAAATGTTGCTTCAGGAATTGTTTGATTCATCGAATGCAGTTTGTAGAAGAAAATGTTCATATTCATGTTCAGGGCAAATGTTCAGGGCAAAACATGAACAAGGAAATTCTCTAAACACATTTGTTGCATGTTGTAGTCCATTAATTACAAGTACTATACTTTACCAGCATGTTGCAAATTGTTCCATTGGTTCCTATCGTGCCCTTGAATTCACCAAAAGGGAGACTTTTCGAACTATTTGAAATTGATATGCAGTTGCAGGTGTGGTGACAACAAGACCTGCCTAGATTGTAGGAAGTTAGTGTACAATATGAACACAGTTAGCACAGAAACACTGTATGTTCCTTTAAACCAAGGATTTATTTTAGTTACGTTGTTACGTTAGGTTGTTACATTGCATTGATACGTTGTTGCATTGATACGTTGTTGCATTGATACGTTGTTGCATTGTTACGTTGTTGCATTGTTACGTTGTTGCATTGATACGTTGTTGCATTGATACGTTGTTGCATTGTTACATTGTTGCATTGTTACGTTGTTGCATTGTTACATTGTTGCATTGTTACGTTTTTGCATTGATACGTTGTTGCATTGATATGTTGTTACGTCATGTTGTTACATTGTTACGTTACAATGTTATATTACGATGTTACGTTAAAAAGTTATGTTATCATTTTAACAAAAATCAAGATCTTCTAACGTTTTGTTGCCCTAAATACAACCAATCGTTTTACAACTTTAACCAAGTGGTGCATTTCTGCCAGCGCAAAACAAAGCGGATATGAAACTGATTCTCTGTTTCAGAAACCTCGACATTCAGCGTATTCTCTGCTTTGCAGAAATGTACGATGTCAAAACAAATGTCTGGCTTGTAGGTTGAATGAAACGCCTGTAAGATCTTTCATTGAGGATCATCTCTAACGTACTGTCCCATTTGTTGGATTCTCTCTTGTCACACAGGTGGCATCACCCGGGACACGTTCCAGAAGGAGCTCTGGTGTTACGACCCCGCCGCCGACACCTGGAGCCGTCGAGCCGACATGAAGGAGCTCCGCGGCCTGCACTGCATGTGCACCGTGGGCGACAGACTCTACGTCATGGGCGGGAATCACTTCCGGGGCAGCAGTGACTACGACGACGTCCTGGGCTGCGAATACTACAGCCCGGACACGGACCAGTGGACGGTGGTGGCGGCGATGTCTCGGGGCCAGAGCGACGTTGGCGTGACGGTGTTCAACGGGCAGATCTACGTGGTGGGAGGGTATTCCTGGAACAGCAGATGCATGGTGGACATTGTGCAGCGGTACGATCCGGAGCAGGACGTGTGGGACAGGGTGTTCAACGTGCTGGAGCCTCTGGGGGGGATTCGTGCCTGTACGATGACCGTTCATCTGCCGGAGAGCTCGGTGGACGAGGCTCAGATGCAGGAGGGTCCGCTGCCTACAGCTAAGAGCTGATACTGCACCGCGGGGGGCGGGGGGTGGGGGGTTTCCGATTCACCTACATGCTACGCAACACAGGAAGCAGTGTGGGTTGCAAACATGAGCAGGTGCAAGCGTGGCTACTTATCAAGTCCTGTCTTTGCTTTTATTGTTATGAAGCATCCACCCTGCTTGTGTTCTTTCTCTCTGCAGTCTCAGTTTGTAAAAGGAAACAAAGGGTCAAATTGGCCAGACATCGATTCATTGGACGTTATCGCTGATTCACAACCTGTAGCGCTGTAAAGTGATCAGATTGTGTTCTTTCCCTCTGCAGTTTTAGTTTGTAAAAAGGAAATGAAGGTCAAATTGTCTGGACATCGATCCACTGAACATTGCGTGTCGCTGCTTCACGAGCTGAAGCGCTTGAGAGCGATCAAATTGACCTCTGAAGTAAATGAAAGTGTTTTTGGTGACAACACAGCTTCTGACTTCAGCATGAAAATACTGTGACCCCAATAATAAAGCTAGCATTATTTTATCTTTTCATCACTAATAATCTCACAACTCAAGACCAAAAACAACGATGACTTTATCCTGCCAACAAGCGGCGTCTGTTTAACCAACAAGCGGCGTCTGTTTAACCAACAAGCAGCATCTGTTTAACCAACAAGCAGCGTTGGTTTAGCTGAGTGCGGTTTAACAGTCCAGACAAGGAGTCACGTCAGGAGACCAAAGCAAGAATGGCAAGAATTTGGAAATTCCATCTGTTAATTTAGCGTGTGAAGGCCACTTTTCTTTTTTTTAAATACAACCGCCGATTAGAACACATGCAGAGCCAACAGACATGTGCAAATATAGAAGTTATGTTTTGTATATTTATATATATATATGCAGTGTTTTAAGATGAAAATAAACTGTTGATGTCACACTTATTCACCGTCAGTGAAGGCCAAAGCGCACGCACACACACACACACACACACACACACACACACACACACACACACACACACACACACTCTCTCTTTTGCATGTGATGCAAGTGGATGACGACGAAACTACCCTTGAGACGTCAGCCTTCACCCTCCAGATAACACCACAGTCTGCTGCGATATCGATTTCTATGCCAAAGAGGACAAATACTGAAGAGCAGAAAGATACTTTTACATAGAAAAGATGCACAAAGCAGTACTTTATACGACACGGTAAGATGTGAGACATGGCCTAACCCTGCTGCACTCTTAATTCAAATGAAGCAAATAATCTACATACAAATAACTTGAAAAGAAGCCAACGTAGCTCAACGAGGATGAAAGCTCCTGATTGAAGTGTAAGAAATGTTATTCTGGGGCTTTACAGACATGATAATACTGTTCGAGAGGGTAAAAACCCTGCAGCACTCTGAGTTTCCACCACAGCCACATGACCCAGTGTACCACTTACTGAGCAAACCATGGCCAACTATAATTCATCACGGCGCAAGGGAAAACATATTTGGCCATCTGGACGACAGATGTCACCTTGAAATGTCGAATCTTGTTTTGTTTGGCTGCTCTGGCCTTGTACCTTCCTCTGGAGGAAAGTATTTCATTATTGTACCCGCAGTACAGATCTGATCTACTCATCTTTTCTTTTAAAGGGAACCTTGTTCACCTTTTCCTCTGAGTTTCTAAACAAAGCGGTAACAATGGTCGGAGCTTGTGAAGCAAATATTGTCTTCTGCTGTGGTAGAGCACTTTGATGACAGTTCAAAAGCTCCACAGAGCGCAGGCTTAAAGGAACAGCTCACCCCAAGGTCCAAAAAAGATATTTTTCCTCTTACCTGATGTATTATTCGTCTATCTTGATTGTTTTGGTGTGAGTTGCAGAGTGTTGGAGATATGTCTTCTCTCCAATATAACAGGAATATATAGCATTTGGCTTCAGTGCCAAAAAAATACATTTAAAAAAAACTACTCACAACTAGGTTTGTGGATTATCTTAAGCAACCAAGAGACATTGCTGTTGAACTCCACCCTCTCTTGTTACTTCTGATTTAAAAAAAAAAAACGAGATGGCGACGGCCAAAAACCAAGGCGGCAGCGGCCAAAAACCAAGATGGCGACGGCTAAAAACCAAGATGGCGACGGCCAAAAGCCAAGATGGCGTCGGCCAAAAACCAAGATGGCGTCAGCCAAAAACCAAGATGGCGGTGGCTAAAAACCAAGATGGCGACGGCTAAAAACCAATATGGCGACGGCCAAAAGCCAAGATGGCGAAGGCCAAAAACCAAGCTAACCAATGCCTCAAAACGGCCGTCCACAAACCAATGGGTGATGTCACGGTGACAATGTCCACTTCTTAAATACAGTCTATGGCTTTAACTTAAACCACGATCATTTCCTAAACCTAACTAAGTAACTTGTCCTCATACATTGGTTCGTATGATATTTTGCAGGAAGCTATTTTCTGTCACGATCTTGAGTTTTTATTTAGTTTAGTGTTTCTTGTTTCACTTTGTATTCCCCTGCCTCTTGTGTCCTGTGTTCACTTCACTTCCTACCTTTGTATGTTTTCCCACCTGTGTGATTGTCTGCCCCGCCCCTGATTGAATCCTCGTGTCTAATCACCTGCACCTCCCCGGTGTATTTAATGTGGACTTTGTCGCTCTTTATACTACGTCACCTGACCTAGCTCACAATCGCATTGATTACGTACAAATTAATTTTGCGGGTTATAAACAAGCATTTATTTTTTGTAGGATAAGATACGAAGAGTGTTTGAGAACAGCCTTAACATATTTAAGGTACTTTCCAGTTTATGATGCAGGACTTCTGTGTTTTTACTTAAAATATCTCAACATTTCCATCTGTTCGTCTTGGATTCATTCATTTAATAAAAGTAGAAGGCATCTTCCAAAGTAATGTGTTTTTACTCTTAGTCACATGCAGAGTTATTTCCATTTAGATAGAAGATTAATACTTCCAACTGCAACCGTCCTTGGCGTATAAAACATTCCAGCCTTTTTTCTATCTCCAGAAAGCATCACAGAGCTGCAGCCGAGCCCTTCCCCCTTTTCACGCTATCTTTGAGCAGATAATCCGTTTTTTTCTGGTTAAGTTTCTGGGTTTACAAATAGTGAAAGGGCTGAGGCTGGGAGGGCAGAAGGAGCTGTCGTTCACCGACGAGCAGAACCCAAAACATCCACCAACACAAAAGTTCTATTCTTTTTTTCAGAGTTTTTTTCTTTCTTTCTTTTGAGAAGCATCTTCAAGAGGTCCATTGGAAGATACGTTGTTTTTGCTCTTGTACAAAGAGAGTTAACCCGCGATGTCTCTGATGGGTGAAGTGTGTGTGGTGACGGGAGCCGGTGGATTCCTGGGAAAGAGGCTGGTGAGGCTGCTGCTGGAGGAAGAGAAGACGGCTGAGATTCGACTGCTGGACATACAAGTACAGCCACACATTGTGGAGTCTCTGGAGGGTAACGATCGGTCTTTTTCGTTATGCGTTTCATTTTATTCACAATATATAGAAACAAAACAAGCAGAACAATTTTGATTGCAACTAACACTTTTCTTCCAAGATTTTAAACTTCAGCCACTCCTTCCATGAAAAGACGTGCAGCTTCTCTTAAGTTCATAAACATTGAAAGTCAAGTGTAAATATATATGTAGTATTCACACTTAATATTATGAGGCTTTAAAGAAAACTAACACCGATGAAATGGGAACACTTTGTAATACCAGTAGTTTGATTTGTCTATTTTTTTTTTATTTAAATAAAAATGGTATCAGGAAAACTTTGGCAAGATTTACAACCCAATTTTTCAAAATAAATAAATTTGGCAGAAGTTTCGGATTCATAATGTAAAAATTATTATTTTTTATTATAACAGTCTTGGGCTGAAATAAATTATTTTTATATACTTATTTAACAAAAATGTAACCCTTGAGTCTCACTTTGAAAATATTTGCTCTGATGCCCTTTAAGACCCACATGTCAAAGTACAAAGGCATTAAAACTGCCATAAAACTATATATTTTCCACTTTCAGTTTTCTTTTTTTTCAGTTTTTTTTTTTTTATTACTACACAACAATGGCATTTTCCACATACTAAATGCTAGGTTTATTTTTCACTGTCTGGGATATATCAATGATCAACAATATTGATTTTGATGCATTGCATCAAACACTGCAGTGCTCCCTAGTACAGCAGCAATGCCCCTAGTGGACAACAGGAGAATAGCATGTATTAGAAAATAGCACAAACTGATGGAAAATTGTACAATTTTGATGTCAGTGCTCTATAATGAAAGCTTTATCATGTAATGGCTGTGGGATCAAACATTTGGGTTTTAATGGGTTTCAATTGGGACATTTTTGTCCTCAAGGGTCTGAGTTGGTCTTTGTGTTTTCGCTACAGTTTATTATAGACTTATGAAAGGAGCTGAGGTTCAACTCTCAAAACTTGAGAAAGAGAAATACCTCACACCTTTGGCAAAATGTATGCAATATGCATTAACAAAAAATGTAAAGGATAAAAGACACATGAAAATACTGTATACGATAACCAAATAACCAAATCTCATATTGTTAATTGATTTGTCAGACTGTAGAGGGGACACAAAGCTGAGTGTTTTCGAGGGAGACATCAGAGACGGTGAATTCCTGAAAAAAAGCTGTCGCGGAGCATCGATCGTCTTCCACATCGCGTCCATCATCGACGTGAAGGACGCAGTGGAGTACAGCGAGATGTACGGGGTCAATGTCAAAGGTAAGGTCGTCGCTTTGATGCACCGAAAGATAAAGAGACTCTTAATTGGTTACACTTCAAGTGACTTTGTGGCTTCTATTAACATTTCAAACGGCTTTCATTTCTTTAATTGACACTTCAGTCGTGGGTTTGTGAAAAAAAAAAAATAATGTAAGATAACAACGTAATTAACAAGCGCCCTTGGGGGACATTTTTTATGTAACATTGCTTAAGTGTAAAGTCAGTGTTCACTTTTTTGATTTCATATAGGACACAGACGGCGGGCTCCTGAGTGAAAGTCTTGTTTTAACACGCCCACCACCTCCCATCTTCTCTTTAGGGACTTCCTCGCTCATTATCATAACACATAACTTTCAATAACGGTCACTCAATAAACTACAACACTTTCTTTCTCTTCCAGATTTGGATTTATTGAGTTCTAAATTATTGACTTGTCAAATTATTTTAAATCTATTCACAATATATAGAAAATGATCAAGCAGAACAGTTTTGATTGCAACAAACTCTTTCTTTCTTTAAAGATGTTCAACTTCAGCCATTCCTTCTCCTGCCAGCTTCTCTGATTTAATCTGTTTACTTTCTTGTTGGTGTGAAAAGAACAAAGGTATATCCTCTGCACAGTGATTATGATCTCTTAGAACTTCTTTGCTTTGCAGGAACGCAGCTGCTTCTGGAGGCTTGCATCCAAGAGAACGTGGCGTCCTTCATCTACACCAGCACCATCGAGGTGATGGGGCCAAACCCACAAGGTGAACCCATCATCAACGGCAACGAGGACATGGTGTACGAGTGCGCTCTGAAGTTCTCCTACAGCAAGACCAAAAAGGAGGCGGAGCAGAGAACCCTGCAGGCCCACGGCGAGGTGCTCCAAAACGGAGGCCGACTGGCCACATGCGCCCTCAGACCCATGTACATCTACGGGGAGGGCTGCCGCTTCCTGCTGGGCCACATGGGCGACGGGATACGGAACAAAGACGTTCTGTATCGCATGTCTCAACCGGAGGCCCGGGTGAACCCCGTGTACGTGGGCAACGTGGCCTCGGGCCACCTCCAAGCAGCGCGCGGCCTCAAAGATCCACAGAAACGAAGCGCCGTCGGAGGAAAGTTTTACTTCATTTCTGACGACACGCCGCTCGTGAGTTACTCCGACTTCAACCACGTGGTGATGTCGCCTCTGGGCTTCGACATTCAGAAGAAGCTCATGTACCCGCTGTGGCTGCTCTACGCGGTCTGCTTCGTCATGGCGATGCTGTGCACGATGGTCCGGCCCTTCGTGCGCGTCGTCCCGCCGCTGAACTGGCAGCTGGTCACCATGTTGAACACGCCGTTCAGCTTCTCCTATCAGAAGGCCAAGAGGGACCTGGGATACGCCCCCAGATTCACCTGGGACGAGGCGCGCAGACGCACCACCGAGTGGCTCGCGTCAGAGCTGCCGATCGAGAGGGAGAAAATAAGAACGAGATAAGAGCCGTTCACACGTCATCGCTTTGTGTGCGCTCGTGTTTTCATGCTTTGGATAACTCCTCTTTCCTGCAGCGACCGTGGAGAGAAGGTTTTAGTGGAGGTGAAGCGCACAGCTAAAAACATGCCAATCATCACTGTTGATGATTCTTTAAAGGCACCATTTACTATTTTTATGTTATAGCATCTTTATTATTATTCTAATAAGTTTAACACGTGTTTTTTGTTTGTCTATTACCACTAGGAGTCACAGATAATAACCTCAAACTCAGGAGATGCCTTAAGGTTAACAGTACAGTAAGAAGTGTTAACTTTAAGTTCAGATCTTGTAGCTTTGACTCGTGTAAATCACCTGTTTCTGTACTGGATGTAGTGTGTGTGTGTGTGTGTGTGTGTGTGTGTGTGTACTATTAAAGTTTATGGTGAGAAAAAAAACATATGCATTGTACATTTTCATTTATACTTGATTTATATATTCATCAACTCATTTTAACTTGAAGGGAAACTTGCAGAATTTCTTTGAAGTTGGAAGCAAACAGACTTTTGGAAGGGTGACCTCTCATTCTGCTGCAGCAAACTGCATAATATTTTGTGTGGCCAGTAATGGCTGTAAGGACCTGCTCGTGGTCACGGTGACTCTCACTGTCTCAAAACACCTTTTTATTGCTTGTGTTACACTGCCATCGACTGTAGTGGCCGCTTGTGCATTCTACTTAGTGCACCTTTCTAATTACAGCTTATTGTTTTTCATCTGAGCTCATAATTACAATTAAGCCCTAAATCACGTTGTGACACAAAAGTTACCCTTGACCCATTTTCCTTGTGAAGGATTACATTTTTTGTTGCGTAATTACTTCCTTTTTAAAATGAGCGTTAAGAGCCAGTCAAACCTATTGTTTATTCACAACAGCAAAAAAAGAACCGCAACCATAATTCAACAGGAATGGCTGAGAGCATTGATTACATAAACAGAACATTAAAAAAGTGGAGCAATCAATCAGCAAATGATTGATTTCCCTCAGACACAACAGGATAACCACCTCCCCCTCCCACACTTTCTGACTCACACACACACACTCTCACACACACACACACACACACACACACACACACACACACACACACACACACACACACACACACCAGTGGGCAGCCGGGCCAGAGTCCAGCGTTTCTAACAAACAGCCATTGAACACCGATGAGGTCATGGCTTCACCCCCTCGCCGGTCCAGTGCAAAGCAAGCTTGGGAAGAACAGAAACAAAACACCCACTGACTAATGAAATGAGTAAAAAGGACGTTCCTGTTTTTAAAGCAGAGCTCTGCATCATAAATTGAAACGTTCTCAGTCCGTCGGCCTGTCTCATGCGGACTCCTGCTTCGCTTCATGCCAGCTGTTTGCCAGCTAAAGCCGCAGTGGTCGTTCCAGAGTTGCAACACTGCGCACAGAGCCGGGGATCAAGAGCCGAGAGCCGAGAGCCGAGAGCCGAGAGCCGAGAGCCGATCTCCGTCTGCCAATCTGGGGCCGAACGGAGCAGCTGAGCACCAAATAAATCTGCCCCTCAGCCGGTCTCCACATTCACATTCATGTTTCCACAGAAAATGCCTCGCGAACACAAACCGATCCTCCTCTGTGTGTTGACAGTCGTCACGTCACTGGTGCTGGGTAAGTGAAGGAGCTCATGGCGGAAACCTTTTAAGGGGAATTCTGCATCACTTTGGGGTTTTTTGGGGGTTTTCAGGCAAAATCCAAACATAAAGGCAAAGAAAAGTATTGAGCTTTGTTGCATGAGTATTCTGAAATACATTGTACTGTATGGCAAAATGTTTTGTGTTCTATTAAAGTTTATGGGGAGAAAAAGGCAGTATACGCATTGTACATTTTTAGTTATACTTGGTTTACAATTTCATTAATTAATTTAACTTTAAAGGAAACTTTAAGTTGGAAGCAAGCTGACGTTTGGTCGGGTAAACTTCCAGAGTTATTATCATTAGTTATTATTCTGCTGCAGCAGAAATACAGGAAGAATAATAAATTGGATAATCGGACATGGTTTTTGACAGCACAAATGGGTAATTTTTGTAGTTTCAGCTGCAGTAATTTGTGTGTTTGATAAAAAAAAAAAGTAAAATTGCATTAAATAAATACACTGAAATCAGGACCGTATGATCTAAAAAACTTTTTGTTTGCTGATATGGAAACGATAAGCTTTTGTATGTTGACAATCAAACAACGATATACGATACAAATATTAGTATCACAAATAAGAATACTTGAAAATCTCTCAGACATCACGAGACTTAATGTATCAGTCGCCTTTTAATTTTTCATGTATATTTAAATGTGGTTTTTTTTAATGGGAGGAAGAGTTTGCAGATTATCCCTTTAAATAAATAACATTTTGATCCGTCGTCATCTGGTGTCAAACACACAATTCATCAGCCGTTACTTTGTGTTGTATTGGTTGTTGTGATGCCTGCGATGAGACCAAGCATGTGCTACATCACGTCCTCATCGAGCAGGTCTCGAGGAGAGGCTGAGAGGCGATGAGTGCGCCGACCTCAACAACACCACCTGGCTGGAGTACCGGCAGCAGAGGGTGAAGCTGCAGGTTCAGTACCTGCTGCTCACGCGGAGGAACGAGCACTGTGCTCAGACGCTCGACCACGAGTCGCTCACGGAGACGCAGCAGCAGCAGCGGCCGTCCTACTTCAACGTCTCCCGCCCGACCAAGGTCATCGTCCACGGGTACAGGTGAGGAGAGGACCCTTAAGAACCCTTAAGAACCCTTAATAACTCACAAGAACCCTTAAGAACCCTTAAGAACTCATAATAACCTGTAAGAACTCATAAGAACCCTTAAGAGCCCTTAAGAACTCACAAGAACCCTTAATAACTTATAAGAACCTGTAAGAACTCATAAGAACCCTTAAGAGCCCTTAAGAACCCTTAAGAACTCACAAGAACCCTTAAGAACCCTTAAGAACTCATAAGAACTCATAAGAACCTGTAAGAACTCATATGAACTCTTAAGAGCCCTTAAGAACTCACAAGAACCCTTAAGAACCCTTAAGAACTCATAATAACCTCTAAGAACTCATAAGAACCCTTAAGAACCCTTAAGAACTTATAAGAACCTGTAAGAACTCATAAGAACCCTTAAGAGCCCTTAAGAACCCTTAAGAACTCATAAGAACTCATAAGAACCCTGAAGAACCCTTAAGAACCCTTTTTCTCAATGAACCTCTGACTGTGAGCGATTATATCTCTGGACGGGCGTTTATGTTTTTGTTTGTCTCTTCTTACTGGTTTGAAGCACAGTCTGTACATGAGAAGTGGACGTTGTCATGGTGACGTCACCCGTTGGTTTGTGGACGGATGTTTTGAAGCCTCGAGTTCTGCAATTTCGCCGTCACCATCTTGGATTATGGCCGTCGCCATGTTGTTGTTTTTTTTGCAAGCAATGAATAGAAGTAAACATATCTGGACTGAGGAAGAGTGACGTAGAGACCTGTCAATCACCTTGTAGCCCCGCCCTAAAGCATCCCCTGCTTTATGGTCTGTTTTTCATTTACTTAGACAACGAAAACAAGATGAAGGACGAATTCAAGAAATAAGTCGTGCTTCAGTCTCACAAAGACTTTCAGATGGTCAAACTAAGACGTTCAGGAGATGCAGGACAAATTCAGCATATATTAAAACGTTAGATTCACAAATTCAACTGCACATGCGCCGCTCCTTCACGGGCACGTTGGGACTTCCCTAGGAGACTATTTAAATTCAAGGGCACCAGCTGTGTTTATTTTTAGGCAAAGTTGATATTTGGTTTAAATGGATATTAAAAAAAACTCACCAACCAACGTCTCCCCCATCCCTCCCTCTGCCTCCATATGTCGCTTCACCCCCCCCCCCCCCACCCCAGGGCGATTGGCACTAAGCCGTCCTGGGTGAAGCAGCTGGCCCGCGCCCTGCTGAGGGCGGAGGACGTGAACGTGGTGGTGGTGGACTGGGTCTACGGCGCCTCCTTCGCCTACAACCTGGTGGTGGAGAACTACAAGGAGGTGGCTGTGCAGATCTCGGTCCTCATCAACCAGCTGCACGTGAGAGAAACACTCTCGTTAATGATCTGCTTTTATTTTCATTTCATTTAAATGGAGCGGATAAGGGCACAATAAAATAATTAATCTTTTATTTAATGAGGTAATCTTATTAATCAGGATTTAGACCTGTGAATAAAAATATCATCAAGAACTTTATGGTCATTATGCAAGCACAACAAACAAAAATGCACTTGCTTCGACCTCAAATGGTGCAATACATTAAAATACTTCACATATATTATATAAGAATATATATTATATATAAGAAATACATACATGAAATCTAAAGTCACATACCGACACACAGCGGACATTTAGAATGAGTAGAATATAATATTTTGGCATCTGAAAAGAATGAGAAGATCAAGCGTATATCTCTTGATAACAACATAAAGTAATACTTTATATATATATATCTTATATTTTTAATTAATATGTATTTATGGGGGATAACGCTCGTAATCGTTAATTATTTTTAAGTTTGTTTTTTTGCTGTTTTTAAATAGATTTTAAGTCACATCTTGTTACAAAACCAAACACCTTGAATTATGTTTTGAATCGTTAATTTAGAATTAATTGATGGATTCTTGTTTAGACGTAGTCGTCGTGACATCATCGGTTTGTGGACTGATGTTTTGAAGCCTCGAGTTTGCCGATTTTCGCCTTTCGCCATCTTGGATTACGGTCGTCGCCATGTTGTTTTTTTCTCAAGCAATGAACAGAAGTGATAAGTCAGTCACCTTGTAGCCCCGCCCTAAAGCATCCCCTGCTTTATGGTCTGTCTGACTCTAAATGGACCATAATTTACTAAATGAACATCATGCTGTATTGAAGAAGACTTGAAACTAGAGATTGAGACATAAACTCATGTTTACAATGTTTACTGAGGGAATAAATCAAGAGAGAAGTAGAGTCATTTTCTATAGACTTCTATACAACCAGAGGAGTCGCCCCCTGGTGGTCAGGAGAGAGAATGCAGCTTTAACACATGAAGCTTTGACTTCTATACAACCAGAGGAGTCGCCCCCTGGTGGTCAGGAGAGAGAATGCAGCTTTAACACATGAAGCTTTGACTTCTATACAACCAGAGGAGTCGCCCCCTGGTGGTCAGGAGAGAGAATGCAGCTTTAAAACATGAAGCTTTGACTTCTATACAACCAGAGGAGTCGCCCACTGGTGGTCAGGAGAGAGAATGCAAGTTTTAACACATGAAGCTTTGACTTAAGTATTAAAAACCGACTGCAACTCTCTTGTCCAACAGAAACATGGATGCAAACTGGAGTCCTTCCACTTCATCGGGATCAGCCTTGGGGCCCACGTCGCTGGCTTCGTGGGGACTCTGTTTCAGGGGAAGATAGGACGGATCACAGGTGAGTCCAGACCTCCTCCATCTGACAGATTTTGGCAGAAAAAGAATCATTTAGTTGAAGGTTTTGATTATCAGATCTCAGTGCGGCTCCACCTCAGATTAAAAAAAAGAATCCTCCTTTCCAAGAAAAACAACAAAACCATGCTGGAGAACTTCTAATATTGTTATTGGTGAATGGAAAAAATGAAAAGTACCAGCTGCTGTTATTCCGCTACCAGACAGTGAAGCCTCTCACAGTCTCTCTCGGCTGTGAATGCGTTTCTCTGTGACCTTGGGCGATAAGCCGGGCTCTTTGATAAGAACCTCTCCAAAGCTGCGTGGAGACGCCCGTCCCCAGAGGACAGCAGCCGACACAGAACGCCTCTGTTCTCGTGTTGCTATCGGCTCCGTTTGTCTGCGTGGGGAGTTTCAACATGAGTGCAGATAAAAGGAGACACAGCCGACTGGAATCGGAAGAAAGGGACATTTTTCAATTAATAATGGTATTAGATTATTAGAAAGAGAGATACTTTATCAATCCCGCAAGGGGAGATTTTTCCGCTACAGCAGCAGCATTTGTACATACAGGTAAGAACAATATATACAACAAATAGAATAGAATAATAATATTAAATTAAATTAACTAGCAAAACGAAACAGTAGTGCAAAGATGTAGCCAACATCGGTTATATTATTATTTAGTTTGAGAAGTAGGAGGATTTTCTCAGTGTAGTGCAGTAAAAAGTACAATATTTACCTCGAAGATGGAGGAGGAGTAGGAGGTAGCAGAACGTGGAAATACTCAAGTATACTAAGTATACTAGTATTACTAAGTAAAGTACAAGTAAGAAATATTAGGAAATATTTTCCGGTGCAAGGTTAATATGATCGTGATATGACCAGGATTTAGGATTACATGAATTCAGAGGAAACTGTTGTATATCAGCAATGGTCGTTCGTGGTCATTTATTCATGTGTGAATGTGATTTTTACACTTTGGATTCTTTCTTCTTCCGTCAGAATCCAAAAGAATACACGAGTCAATTCGTTTTTGTTTCACTGTGCACTTCTGCAGCTTTCACATTCACACATCGACGGTTCAGTCCTGTAAAAGCTGTAAAACCAGAGACGTCACCAGAAAGAAAACCAGGCTCTTTGAAGGCTGCTGAAACTCTTGTGTTGTGATGGAAAAAAATATGCTTTGACTTTATATTAAAACATAAAATGCACTTGCCTCACATGGTGCAATATATTAAAAGACTTCACATGTATTATATAAGAATATATATTATATATAAGAAATACATACATGAAATCTAAAGTCACATAACGACATTTAGAATGAGTAGAATATAATATTTTTGCATCTGAAAAGAATGAGAGAAGATCAAGCGTGTATCTCTTGATAACAACAAAGTAATACTTTATATATATATATATATATTATATTTTTAATTAATATGTATTTATGGGGATAACGCTCGTAATCGTTAATTATTTTTAAGTTATGGTTCAGTCCTGTAAAACCAGAGACTTCACCATCACCAAACCAAAAAGAAAACAATGCTGCTAAAACTCTTGTGTTGTGATGGAAACAATAAGCTTTGACTTTATAATAAAACATTATGCTTCCAGTTTCAGGGGAGTATCTCTCCACTAAACCCTTTCATCATCAGAGTGAAGGAAAATGGTAAATGGACCTGTACTTGCATAGATATTTTCTAGTCTTCCGACCACTCAAAGTGCTTTAACACTACATGACATCATTCACCCGTTCACACACTGATGGGAGGGGCTAAGGGTTAAGTGTCTCGCGGAGCCGGGGATCGAACCGCCGATCCTCTGATTGAAGGACGACCCCTGCTCAACCCCCCGCTGAGAGTTTTCCTTGTCCTCCAGGTCTTGACCCCGCTGGACCGATGTTTAAAGGAGCCGACATCTTCGACCGGCTGGACTCCTCCGACGCTCAGTTCGTCGACGCCATCCACACCGACTCCGACTGTGAGACAACTTTCACTTCAGTACCAGAACTTAATGTCCGGTGTTTCTCCTCTGCGGACCAGATAATAATAATAATAATAATTATTATTATAATAATAAAAGAGCCACTGAATGAAACACAAGTACTGAATTATGTGGGGAAATAATATTGTATTTTACTGAGGCACAAAAAGTGGGCATTTGGTCATTACAGGTAGTCATGTTTGAGATTAATATTATATTTATATATAGATATATAGATATCGATATGCCACATTAAGCAAATTGGCAAAAGTCTGAGACTATGTAACTTTTGAAAGAAGAATTAACACAAAGTTCCTCTTTGAAATGAAAAGTTTAATTCATAAGAGATCAAGAAAAGACAAGAAAAGATTAGATAAGAAGGATAAGATAAGATACGTGAGAAAAGATATAATAAATAAGATAAGTAAGAAAATATATTAATAAGATAAGTAAGAAAAGATAATATAAATAAGATATGATGAATAAAATGAGATAATATGAGATGAAAAAAGATAACATAAGATAAGAACATGTACATTGAGATAAGATAAAATCAGATAAGATAAATAAGAAAAGTAAGAAAAGTAAGTTTTTTTGTTTATTGTGGGGAAATGTGGTTGTTGTAGCCGCATAGAGACAGAAATAAATACAGATAAACAGAGAAAGTAGAAGATAAATAAATAAGTAAAAATAGAAACTAAACAGGAGCAAATAACAAGCACAAGTGGCCGTTGTTTTATTAATAGCAACAAAGTCAACGAGGCATATTATATAATATGATTAAGTTATGACAGTGTTTGCATGTATTAATAAAGAAATATAATACAAACATAATATTGTGTATAGTGTAATAAAACGGAATTAAAATAATATAGTATGGATATAATATAAGATATATTATGAGGTGAAATGTAGTAATATAGTGCAACAGGATATATAATTATAATATAATATATATATAAATATATATTATAGAATATATAATATATATATTTATAATATATATATTATATTATATATAATATATTATATATTATATATTATATATTATATATTATATTATATATATATAATATAATAATATAATATAATAATAGACTAAGAATAATAATAATAGAATAAAAGTATGCTGTATAACACAACATATAAAACATATAAAACATATAAAAAGCACCTTTCCAGTTACATTTAGCTTGTTCATGCTAACGTTAGCAAACATCAGAGAGAAACTTTCGACTTTGACTCGTCTCTTCTCGTGTTGCGTGTTTTCATCGAAACATTTCTGTGGTTTGATCTCATGAAGCAAAACCACAAGACGCCGCCCTCGATATAAAACACATGTTTCAGTCAGGTCACCGACAGCGAGGATGAAGATGATGATGAAGATGATGATGATGATGATGATGTTTTTAAAACGGCTGACTTAAGACATTCTTGGGAAATTGACCATTTCACCATTTCACCCACCCGTGTTGCACGTTTAGGGGGATATTGTGGTTGGAGAGGAGGATGAAACATAAACAGTACTGAGAACAAAACTATCACAGTTGGTGGACTTTTACTTTATTGTGGTATTTGTGTGTTTTTCCTCTCAGCCCAGAGGTTTTTGTGTGTGTGTGTGTGCGTGTTTACAGAGTAAAACTGCATTAATGAGGTTTTTCTTCTGCTTCAGATTTTGGGATTTCCATCCCTGTGGGTCATGTGGACTTCTTTCTGAACGGAGGGAAAGACCAGACTGGATGTGCTCGCTCCAGGTTCGCCACTAGTAAGTCCAGCAAGTAACCAGTAGTGGAAGGTACTTTTACTCTAGTACCGTACTTCAGTACAACTTTAAGGTACTTGTGCTTTCCATTTTCTGCTACTTTATACTTCTACTCCACTACGTCTCAGAGGGAAATACAAGGTTTTCTGCACTACATTTATTGATAACTTTAGTTACTTTACAGATTCAGATTATTAAAACAAAATATAATCATGTTAAGATGTATTATTATAGATAAAGATGAGACTTTATTGATCACTGGAGGGGGAGTACAAGCTACCCGGCAGTATATAAGTAATTAAAATCAACTCCATCTTTACACATGAATGCATCAATAATTATAATCAAATAACATAATCTGCTTAATGAGTACTTTTGGTATTCTAAGTATATGTTGATGTTAAGTAATATTTTACTTGTAACAGAGTATTCTTTTCAAAAATGCTGTCAAGAATACTGCAATACTGTGTCCTCCAAAGACTAGCTTTCTTTTTTTATAATAAATAAATAAATAAAAACAATACAATAACATAATTTGTTTTTTAAATAAATAAATAATAATAACAATACAAATAAATAATAATAATAATAGTAATAATAAAATAATAATAATAATAAAATTGTAAAAAAATAATAATAATAAAATAAATAGGATAAAAACAATATAATAAAATAATAAATAAAAACAATAAAATAGTAAATACATAAAAAAAAAAAAAATAACATGTGTTAATGAATTGAACCCAGTATCACACATTTCAATACATTGTCTCCAGACATCTGGCGGCCTTAGTGTCTCTGTTTGTTGTCAGTTCTTGTCTACTTCCCAGTGTACGGTTATGTGATATGCGACCACATGAGGGCGCTGCACGTCTACATGAGCGCGCTGAACGGCTCGTGCCCGCTGATGGGGATCCCGTGCTCCAGCTATGAGGACTTCCTGAAGGGACACTGTTTGGACTGCGACGTCTTCAAGGGGACATGTCCAACTATAGGTGAGAAAACACCAATTCATTCATATACATCCATTATTTTCTGCTTTGTAAATATGTATTTAGTATTAACTTACGCTTCAGACCAAGTTGTTCAAGTCAAATATGTTTTTACATTTAAAAAATATTACAAATATATATATATATATATATATATATATTTATGTGGCCTCCTGGTGCTAATAGCCAGTCATGGAAGTACATGTACTCAATTCAAAAGTAATTACACATTAAGGCAATTATTTTTTGTGTAACAAGGTTTCTGAAAATCTACATTATCTAAGGTATTATCTTATTAAATATGTGCTAATTTTCATACATTTCCAGAACAGAAATCTGAACTTTGGATAAAAGTTCTAAATTCTTCACTCTCCATAAATCGGAAAAAATCCTGTCTAAAATGAAAATGAGGCACTATTTAATGGTAACTTTTGGTGAATTTAGGAGAAATCTGCAGACGCAAACAGACAAAAGTAGTAAAATAAACAGCTGAATGTGTATTTTGGATGTTTTCGTTCCGCTAGTCTGAAAGAAGACATGTTTTGGAAGCAAAATAGACCAAAATCTCTAAATTGATCAGAGCATTTAAATGTTTTTGCCCGTAATGTCTCGCTTCAAGTGCTTTAATTTAAGTACATTTACTGTAACTTACTTGCTTTTACTTTTAGTCTTTTTTCCAGTTTCGTCGTTAAAGACACAAAAGGAAGGCGTCAAACCATGAAAAGAATAAAACTATAAACTTGGTGCGTTTGTTTTCGTTCTCTGCTGAGTCCCAGTATGACCAGTGGATACGACACCGGGTCTGGTCTCGTCACACGACCCGGTTCACCGACCCGGGTCCCGGTTCACCGACCCGGTTCACCGACCCGCTCACTTGTGTGTGTTTTCAGGTTTATCACCAAACAACGGGATAGTCGTTTCTCCTCTTCCCAAAGAGCAGAGGCTGTTTCTCCTCACGACTTCTTCACCACCTTTTTGCTGTGAGTTCCCACAACAGTCCTTCTACTTGAACGGATAATCCATAAAACCACTGTTTTGATGTAGCTGTCGCTAAAAATCAGAGTTAAAAAACAGATTTTTGCATTCCCTGAAAGTTTTGGATTTAGGAAAAGCACTTATTACTTTGTTAATGTTTCATATTGTGTCCTACTTTAATGCCAACAATCAAAAGAAGAGTTTCCTATGACATACATGTCTATAACGCATTATGAACATACTTAAAATACGTTATAGGATAATAATGCATTGTAAAAGGTTATAATGTATTGTAAAAGGTTATAATGTATTGTAAAAGGTTATAATGTATTGTAAAAGGTTATAATGCATTATAAAAGGTTATAATGTATTGTAAAAGGTTATTTATAATGTATTATAAAAGGTTATAATGCATTATAAAAGGTTATAATGTATTGTAAAAGGTTATAATGTATTGTAAAAGGTTATAATGCATTATAAAAAGTTATAATGTATTGTAAAAGGTTATAATGCATTATAAAAGTTTATAATGTATTATAAAAGGTTATAATGTATTGTAAAAGGTTATTTATAATGTATTATAACAGGTTATAATGTATTATAAAAGGTTATAATGCATTATAAAAGGTTATAATGTATTGTAAAAGGTTATTTATAATGTATTATAAAAGGTTATAATGTATTGTAAAAGGTTATTTATAATGTATTATAAAAGATAACAATGTATTATAAAAGGTTATAATGTATTATAAAAGGTTATAATGCATTATAAAAGATTATAATGTATTATAAAAGGTTATAATGTATTGTAAAAGGTTATTTATAATGTATTATAAAAGGTTATAATGTATTACTAACTATGGGACTTCCTGGATAAATGAAGGTTCTTGCAAAAAGAAGTATTATGATACTTGACCTTCTACATCATTCTAAAATGTTTATAACGTGTTGTGATTATCGCTATAAAGCATTACGGATATTTACGAGTGCTTATAACTGTGATAAAGCAGCATGTAACGCATTATAAGTCTGTTTATGATGCATTAAGGGCGACACAGAAAGAGTTACCAGGAGTTTTTATATTAGATAGATAGACAGATAAATACTTTATTAATCCCGCAAGGGGAAATTATTTTGGTACAGCAGCATTTTTACATAAGATAATCTTTTTTTTTACATAAGAAAGAACAATATATACAAAAATAGAATAGAATAAGAAGAAAAATAAGAAATATATGCAACAAATAGAATAGAATAATATATTAAAATGAAATTAACGTGCAAGATGTAACCAACCAACAACAAACGAAGGTGCTGCGTGGCTGGGTGGTTTATTTGGCCAGAGGTGATTTATTATATTCTCATAAGGTGTAAATATGCGGTAGGTAGATGTAGGTCAGTACTAAACACACGTTTCCTCCTCAGCTCGTCACATCCTGCTGCAGCTGGAGGTTTCTCCTCTGGATAAGAGCGCCGAGGTGCAGGTGACGCTGAACACCGACCACCTGGAGACCGAGCAGCGGCTCCGGCTGTAGGTTCACTACTTCCTTCTCTCTCTCAGACGTGAAGAAGAAGGTTCTCTGAACACAAAGCAACTGCTTTGGAATTTGCAGCCGAAAGGATCCGTCAGTTACACAAACAGAAAATGATCTATTTAAAAATATCTATTCACTGTTGTCTTGTTTTTTTGGGATCAAGCTTCACAACTGTGAGAATGGTGACGTCGTAATAGACTGAATCTGAAAGGAATCTGGACTGGTGGTCAAACAAAACAACTATTTGAGGCGTTTATCGCCATTTTCTGACATTTTCTAGACCAAATGAATAACTAATTAATTAAATTGGCAGATTAATCGATAACGGGAATAATCCTTAGTTAATTCAGGATAATTTCTAATTTTATTTATGGTGCATTTTATCTCTTTTTTGGCAAAAAGCTGCATGAAACCTTTTTGCTCATATACTCAGTTGGCAGTTTATTAGCTATAACTGTATTTTGTTTTACTTACAGGTGTTTGTATTATTTTGTCCACCCATACTTGTGTCAAGGAGGCAAGGAACTTTTACTTGTTATGGAGTATTTCAGGAAAGGATCTTAGTACTTCTTCCACCACGGATTTGTATTTTTTTGTATTAAAAAAACAAAAGTTGAGGAGAACTTTGAGTTTGTGTTGATGAATATTGACGATCTGGTGCTGTGTGGTTATGACCTCATTGTTTACGCGTTGCAGACAGACGGACACGACGGTGTACAGGACGGTGTTGTCTCACCCGGTCGCTCTGTGTGAGATCGACTCCATCAAGCTGAAGAACACCGGAGCTCGGTTCTACCGACAAGGAGAAATCCACGTCAAGTCCGTCTGCCTCTCCGAGTTCCCGTCTCTCAGGTACGATGCACCCGAACACACACGGAGTATTCTGTTTGTCTCTCGGTAGATTTTATTCTTCTGTGTTCTGTAAATCATCAGCAGCTTCCAGGTCTGTTTCTGTAGAGCCGCCACATAAGTAACATAAGTAACATAAGTAACATAAGTAACATAAGTAGAGGATATGTTAGTAGATGAGACTGTTCATGACTGATATGCAGGTGGAATGATCAAAATGAACCCTGAACCGTGAACCCTAATACCTGAGCCTTGAACCAAAAAACCCTAACCCTGAACAGTAAACCCCAAAACCTGAATAATAAACGCTAAAACTTAAACCCCGAACCCTAAACCCTGAATCCCTAACCATAAATCCTGAACCCGCAAGCCTGAAACCAAAACTGAAACCCTGAACCATGAACCCTAATACCTGAGCCTTGAACCAAAAAACCCTAACCCTGAATAATAAACCATGAACCCTAAACCCCTAACACTGTAATAAACCCTGAACCCTAAACCCCTAACCCTGTATAAACCCTGACCCTAACCCTGAACAGTAACCCTGTTAAAACCCTAACCCTAAACCCCTAACCCTGAATAATAAACCCTGACCTAAAACCCTAACCCTGAACAGTGAACCTAAACCAACCCTGAATAATAACTACCCTAACCCTAAAACCCTGAACCCTCAAAATCCTGAACCCTTAAACCAAAACCCTGAACTAAAATCTAAACCCTGAACCTGAACCTAAATCCAACCCTGAACTCCTAAACCCTGAACCCTGAAACCTAAATCCTAAACCCTGAACCCTAAATCCTAAACCCTGAACCCTGAAACCTAAATCCTAAACCCTGAACCCTGAACCTAAATCCTAAACCCTGAACCCTAAATCCTAAACCCTGAACCCTGAAACCTAAATCCTAAACCCTGAACCCTGAAACCTAAATCCTAAACCCTGAACCCTAAATCCTAAACCCTGAACCCTGAAACCTAAATCCTAAACCCTGAACCCTGAACCTAAATCCTAAACCCTGAACCCTAAATCCTGAACCCTGAACCCTGAACCCTAAATCCTAAACCCTGAACCCTGAAACCTAAATCCTAAACCCTGAACCCTAAATCCTGAACCCTGAACCCTGAAACCTAAATCCTAAACCCTGAACCCTGAAACCTAAATCCTAAACCCTGAACCCTAAATCCTAAACCCTGAACCCTGAAACCTAAATCCTAAACCCTGAACCCTGAAACCTAAATCCTAAACCCTGAACCCTAAATCCTGAACCCTGAACCCTGAAACCTAAATCCTAAACCCTGAACCCTGAAACCTAAATCCTAAACCCTGAACCCTAAATCCTGAACCCTGAACCCTGAAACCTAAATCCTAAACCCTGAACCCTAAACCCTGAACCCTGAACCCTAAATCCTAAACCCTGAACCCTGAAACCTAAATCCTAAACCCTGAACCCTGAACCATAAACCCTGAACCCTGAACCCTAAACCCTGAACCCTAAATCCTGAACCCTGAACCCTGAAACCTAAATCCTAAACCCTGAACCCTAAACCCTGAACCCTAAATCCTAAACCCTGAACCCTGAAACCTAAATCCTAAACCCTGAACCCTGAACCCTGAACCCTAAACCCTGAACCCTGAACCCTGAACCCTGAACCCTAAACCCTGAACCCTGAACCCTCCTGTACTTAATCGACACCACCTGATAAACGCTTGAGTGCGAAACAGGCTGCCAGGGTTTGAAACGTTATAAATAGGAACGGGACAGCACTTTGTGGCAACATATCACGTTTCCTTGGCGATGTGTCGTATACAATTGTGGGTTATTTGGGACTTTTAAAAAAAACCTCTTGCCTGAAGGCCTTTACACGTTGGGGGCCTGACGATTAAACACAAAACTAATCCTCCCGACTGTGATGCCAAGTTTCCAACAGTTGCAACACTTTTTCAAGAAAAGGTTTGAATAGATTTGTGCAGCGTCTGGCAGTCTGTCTGAGGATCCTGTTGTATTACTGAAGCCAATGTAAGGTACTTTATTGAGTTTTCACCAGGCAAAACAAGAACAAGAAACGGCAGCAAGATCATTTAGAAACAGCGTCACTTTTTTAGGCCTTTATGTTGAAGCTGAAAGTACAGAGATGATGTTTCTGACTGCGGATCAACAAACTTTGGTGTAAAATATTATATTTGAGGCTCCAATCTACCGAAATATCAATGTCTATTTGATTCCTGCATGTCATCCTCTCTCTCTCTCTCTCTCTCTCTCTCTCTCTCTCTCTGTCTATGGTCTTTTATCAATAAAAAAGGCATAAAATGCCCAAAATAGTTCTCTTTAAAATCAAGATTTTTATTTTATTTTATAATAGACGTAGAAATGTACCCTTTAAGTCGTCTTCCTGTTTCAGGCGGGAGGAGCCGCTGTGCGTGAACAACTTCAACGTCAGACGAGGAGCTCCGTGGTCACATGACTTCGTCCAGGTGTGTGTCTTCTAAAGACATGAGGTCTCCTGCAGAGACACTGATGGAAGGGAAACGCCTCCCAGTGCATCTACAGGGAAAGCATGTCTCACATTCTCACCACCTTGTTTTCATGATCAGAAAGCCAAAGAAATGCATCACTCTGACTGACAACATGCAGTCAAGTCAATTTATTAGTTATTTTGCTAATCTACTGATCTCCCAACATCATGACTCAATCTATTGTACGTTTTTATTTCTTATTTTTTTGTTATTCAAGTTTTCCTCTTAGCGCCTAAAGCTCTGAGAAGTGTTGAAATAATAAAAATAAATAAGTTTGTGACTGTGCTTTTCTCTGTTGATGTTGGAGGATAACGTTCCTGTGAGGAACTTCTAACTGGTCCTGAACCAGTCTCAGTGTAGTCCTGGTCCTCTCTAGACCTCCATCAGTAACCAGACCACCAGAGAGAAGATGGTCTGGTTCTAGAGAGTTCTTCTTAAAGCTCCTCATCGGAGCCACCGGGTCGGATTCTGGTGAAACCAGATGACATCATGCAGGTTCACCAGAACCTCCTTCAGCCCAGACTCCAGCAGAGACCAGCCATCCAGCAGAGACCAGTCCACCGTGGACAGACCCAGATCCAGCAGAGACCAGTCCACCGTGGACAGACCCAGATCCAGCAGAGACCAGTCCACCGTGGACAGACCCAGACCCAGCTTCACCTGCAGTCTTGGACCCGCTGGAGGGAAGGGGGGCCCGGGAGAACCAGAACCAGGACTGAGAGGGCAGACTGTCAGACCCTCTGCAGTACAATGAGAGGTTCTCTAAAGGGACCCTGGTGCTCAGAGACACTACCTCTTTAGTCCACAGGGGGCGCCAGAACCAACACTTCATAAAAGCTCCTTGTAGTAACTTCCTATCTAACTTTGTAAAAGTCACTGGAAGAATCTCTTGGAGATTTTTCTGCCATCAAATATGAACTTAAGAGGAGATAAATCATGGTTCTATAAACTCAGCGTTGAGAGGAAGTAAACGATAACAGAAAACAAACAACATTTTCACTGCACACAAAGATCTTTATGGAGAAATCTTGGCCCCATGAAAATACCTCCTGACTTTAGTCCCTTCTCTGTATTTTGCAAGTCAATAACAAGACAAATAATGCAATTCACAGTTTACATGTGTGTATGAAAAACTCAATTAGTTACAAACATTTTTAAAAAACAAGGTCTATATGTCGGCAAAGATGAAGTAAGAGGTCGACCTCCAGATGTCATCAAGTCATGGTGCATTCAGATAAATAAAATAAATATGAACGTGAAATGGAGAAAATCTAAACTGTTCATACGTGTCTGGAAAGATCTTGAGAAGTATGCAAAACTAAATATTATACAATGCAGACCTGCCATTTTTTAAAAGCAGTCGTTCAATCAGTCAGATCCAGAAAATGTGAAATTGTATTTATATCAATACTCTTATATGTGAAGAAAAAAAAACGTGAAATCCAAATCAAACATTATAACTTTTAACATCAAATATAAATGAGATGAAAACCAAATTCATCTGTTTCAGTATCACTGAATCCATTTTTATGACGTGAAATAGTAATATTTAAGGTCGTCCCTCTGTCCTCAGTGTAGCGGTGTCACTTAAGTAGAATATAATTCAGATTTTATTTAATTTATTAAACGTTGGATACAGATTATCTGCAAGTGTCCATCTTTGATCGGACAGATGTTTGTTTCTAACAGCAGCCACAGAAACACACAGTGAAAAGCACTTTATTGGTTAACTTATAGCTTTTTGTAAATGCCATGAGCACTAAAATATCAAGATGTTTCACTTTTAATTGGGTCCCGTTGTCTTTATGATTTCAAGGCAGATCACAGAGCTCCGTGGTGGCCTGAGAGACTTTAAATCTTGTCAAGAAAACATTTCACACCAGACTAAAAGTCCTTCTTCATGCTCGGGACCGATGGTGTGAAGTGAGGCGACGAACAGGAGAGCGGGGATGAGGCGGCGTCATAACATGTGACGCGCGACGCGTTCGTGCTGCTTCGCCGGAGATAATGTCGTGTTTTCCAGGAGGGACGGTTCTCACAGTTTGGGAGTGTCGGTGGGAGCCAGCGGCGCTCGGCCCCGCTGGAATCGAGGTGGTGGATCCCCGTCACTGTCACTTCCTGTAGGGTCGACATCGAAGCTTCATTAGTCATCATCGTCATCATCATCATCACGCAACACACTGACATCCCGATAACACGACGAGCTACGGAAACATGTTGTGCTGCAGCTTCAGTTCTGCTTCTCCTCCACAGAGAGAAATTATTAAACAAACGGCCCCAACACAACGTTTCCTCCTACGACGGTTTGTACGATATCCTACGAAAGTCCTGCAACACGTGTCCATTTCTGCTCGTTACGTGCATTCGAACTTCTGTCTTCACGGGAAACAACTCAGTTAGGTTTAGGAAAAGATCGTGAAATAATTACGTTAAAAATGTCTTGAATAAATGAATTTGCAGTAGTGTCTCACTATGAAGCCGGGTTAGTAAGAATTGTGCAATCCCCCCCCTCTCCCTCCCACCCACCCTCCTCCCCCCTCCCCCCCCCCCCACGCTCGCTGCCCAGGTGAGGTACTTACACGTATTTTAAGTGGTGACCCCGTGTGTTAGCTGCAGCACTGTGCCCCTCTACCTCAAATAATCCCTCTCACTGCCATAATCCGTTAAGGAGCCCGCCACATCAGCGAAGTCCTCCAGGACCAGGCTGGTGGAGTCCTCACCGGTGGGCAGATCGGGGTCTGACGCCCAGGGGTGCTGATAGCGCTCATGCTGGGGGTGCTGGGGTTTGTCCAGGGAGGGGTTCCTTGGTCCCTGCAGGTGGGGCTGGAACTGGTCCGGATCGGACGTCTGGTAGGCCGGCGCCGGGTCCTCGCCCTGCAGGTGCTCCTTGCCGATGCCGATGCCGATGCCACCATCGCTGCCGCTGCCGCTGCCGCCCTCGCTGCCCTGCGAGGAGGGGGCCAGCACGTGGTAGAGGCTGGGCAGGCGGATGTCCAGCAGCACGCCGCTCTTGAGGTAGAGCTTGTTGTTGAGGTTGTAGAGCTTCTCGGCGATGTCGTAGCCCAGCATGACGGAGAAGACGCGGGCGATGTAGCGGTCCTTCGAAATCGCCAAATACAGGCGCCGGCGACGCCATGAGATGTAGCGGGAGTCTTCCTCCGCTGTCATGGTCACCTGGGGAGTACGAGCAGGTTGTTAGCTTAGCTTAGCATCAAGACTGAAAGCAGGGGGAAACAGCTAGCTTGGTTCTGTCCAAAGTAAAAATCTGCCTTCATGTATTAGACTCTAATGACCTAATTAACTAACAGCCCTTTTTTACACCTATACGCCACACTCGCTGTTTTTTTTGCTAGCCATGAAGAAGAAACTGTGAATTTAAAAAACTTTTAAGGCATTTAAAGAACTTTGTTTTTTTGTCTGGATTAAAGAAAATAATAACAAAAATCATATTTGTTACATGTCTTAATCTAGTTAATTGAGTCCTACGTATCTTTTTATATATTAATCTTAAAATGTACTGCACTTGTTTAAAACGAATATAACATTATATTTGTTCTTGAACAGAGTTTTCTTTACATTTTAAAAAATTGTTTGAAAGGAAACTACTGTAGCTAACGTTACAACGGCTAACGTTAGCTTAGTTGTGTCGCAACATAAATTGAAGGTGATGCGTATGTTAATATTCAGCTAACTTTTTTGCTCTCAAGTGAAATGCAAGGTGAATTCAATTTGATTAGCTTTTAGAGTGTTTTAGTAGCTTGTGGATTTGTTTTTCCTGTTATTTATATTTTTTCAAAACTGCTTTTATTAAGTATAATTATGTCAACCTGATGTGCGATTAAAAATGTGTATTTGTTTTCTTTTTTGTGTTTTTACATGTTATCCAGAAGTTGTTATAAACAAAGTGATGTCTTCTGAAAATGTATGATTATCAAAGAGAAATGACCCATCATGAACATTTTGAGTTTTTTTTAACATTATTTCCAGCATAAATATTTTGTAGAAAAAGTGTTCAGGCCCTTCAAATGGGTCACGAGATAGAGGAAAGAAGGAAAATAACAATGTTATTGGATAATAAGTACTTCATATAAAATATAATAATATTTATTGGAGATATTCAGCTGCAGTATAGAATTGTTCTTGGCTTGTGACTTTTCCAGTTTAAAAAAAGAAATATCCACTCACCTCCCTCTGCTTTTATTTCATACGTATTATCTAAATTGCTTCACAACTTAAGAATTATTTATTTGTCTTTTTAGATTTTAAGACTTCTCTTCCTTGCCTACATTACCCATGATGCAGCTCAGTTCCTTGTTGCCACGGCAACGACCGGCTTGTTTACAAACAACAGAGATTCCATTGCAGAACAGGACGTGACGTCACTCGTGATGGCAATGGCTTCTATTTCTATTTAAACCCTGGAGACACACACATTGGTTCTTAATCTCTGAGACATTGACGATACAACTCTCTTCTATATTTTTGTTGTGAACACGAAAGTATTTTAATCAACAATCTTAAAGAGAACAACACATAATTTTGTCCAAGCAAGCAGCAAAACAAGTTGCAACCGAAACACGATTCCTTCTCCGGAGTCCTCTGAAAACGATCATGAATTAGTTGTATTTCATCCTGGGACCAGGACAAATACCTGAAAACAACCCCATGGATCAGTTGTATTACATCCTGGGACCAGGACAAATACCTGAAAAAACCCCATGGATCAGTTGTATTACATCCTGGGACCAGGACAAATACCTGAAAATAACCCCATGGATAGTTGTATTTCATCCTGGGACCAGGACAAATACCTGAAAACAACCCCATGGATCAGTTGTATTACATCCTGGGACCAGGACAAATACCTGAAAATAACCCCATGGATCAGTTGTATTACATCCTGGGACCAGGACAAATACCTGAAAATAACCCCATGGATCAGTTGTATTTCATCCTGGGACCAGGACAAATACCTGAAAACAACCCCATGGATCAGTTGTATTTCATCCTGGAGACAGAACATCTCCAGACTGCTCAAGTCCTTGCGTCTCCAAATTCACATGAGCAGGTTACAGATTGAAGGCTCGGAAAGTTTGGAGACAAAAAATTAAATGCACAAAAAAATTCTACAGGGAAGAAATGTGACTTCCTTAAAAGAAAAGTGATGATGCTCATTGACAAGGTCCAAAAATCACACCACTGTTAATGCAATGTACGAAGAGGCTAAAGCATCAAAGAAATGAATGGCCCATCACCGGCAAGATCTGCTACTGCAACTGGAGGAACAGAAGACAAAGCTGAAGAGCTTTAAAGAAATGGAGGCAGCCTACGCAGTCGCAAGACGAGAGAACGTGGAGCGCGAGAAAGAAATTCAGCACCTGGAGAAAAAACTGCAACATTCCTCTTCGGAGGAAATGTGCGCCACACTGGAAGAGAAGACGGATGCATTGAACCTGGAATGCGAGGCCAAGAAACCAGAACTCCTGCTGCTCAAAAAGAAGAACCAGCATGTGAAGGCTTTGGAGAAATCCTTCAAGGTCACAAAATGCTTGGAAAGAGGCTATTAGTCAGAAGACTGACGCTCTGCAACACGAGATTCGGGAGTTGCACACGGAGCTGCGGGGCGAAGAAGCTTTGCACGGAGTCATAAGCCGTCAAAATGACGGCCTGCAGCAGGAACTCCAGCGTCTCTACAAAGAATGTGACGAGGTGAAGATCTGGAGTGACGTGTGCAATGAAACATTTGGCCGCATGGACGCTTTGGAGAAAGACAACGGCGGTTTGAAACAGCAAATCACGGTCGTCAATGAACAGCTCAAGATCAAGGAATATTTTAAGACCTATTTCTTTGAACTGGAAGCTGAGGAGAAAAACCTGCTGGCACAAAACAAAGTCCTGATTAAATCAGAATCTGAGGCCTTCAACAAGCTTCTAAATGAAGAAGACTGGAAGACAAAATATGAGGTGCTGAAGGGACAGACTGATGCCTTGGCGCTTCAGAACAATGAATGGACAGCAAAAAAAAAATTTGAATAACAATCTCACAGTTCTGCATGCATTTAAGACAAATTATAAATTCCTGAAGCCAGAGAAAAAAGTTCTCACCAGACAAAATAACACTGCAAAAAGAACAAACCTAGGAGGTGAAAAACACTACGCTAAGGTCAGAGGTCAATGCCCTGAACGAAGAAAAGGTCACTCTTCAGCGTAACAATGATGAGTTCAGCAACACACTCCATGGTGAGCAAGTTTTTGACCGACGTCTATAACTCCCTGAGAGTGGAGAAGAACGCCATCAAACGACAGAGCAACCTTCGTAGAACTCCAGAAGCTGACTGAAAAAGCTAAACTAAAGAAAGGGCTGTGGAAGAGAAGGGTAAGGCGGCGACGGCGAAGAGAGAAACCAACCGCACACAACAAGGCGTCCTCCAAGAACAAGTCGACTCCCTCAGGGTCTTAGAGGAGGAGTAAAGAAACTTGACAGGGTTTACTCCGGGTGCTCCGGTTTTCCCTAAAAGAAATGTTGGCTTCATTGCTACTTTAGCAGTGTTAGCTTAATTACTACTTTAGCTAACGTTAAAACAACTGCAACACTTTAGCTAACGTTAAACATATGTTGGCTTAGTTACTACTTTAGCTAACGTTACAACAACTAATGTTGGCTTATTTGCTACTTTAGCTAACGTTACAACAGTTAATGTTGGCTTAGTTACTACTTTAGCTAACGTTACAACAGTTAAGTTGGCTTAGTTACTACTTTAGCTAACGTTACAACAGTTAATGTTGGCTTAGTTACTACTTTAGCTAACGTTACAACAGTTAATGTTGGCTTAGTTACTACTTTAGCTAACGTTACAACGACTAATGTTGGCTTAGTTACTACTTTATCTAACGTTACAACAGTTAATGTTGGCTTAGTTACTACTTTAGCTAACGTTACAACGACTAATGTTGGCTTAGTTACTACTTAAGCTAACGTTACGACAACTAATGTTGGCTTAGTTGCTACTTAAGCTAACGTTACAACAACTAATGTTGGCTTAGTTACTACTTAAGCTAACGTTACGACAACTAATGTTGGCTTAGTTGCTACTTAAGCTAACATTACAACAGCTAATGTTGACTTAGTTACTACTTTAGCTAACGTTACAACAACTAATGTTGACTTAATTGCTACTAGCAAGTCAAAGCTTTGGAGGAATCCTTCAACGTCACAAAAACTTGGTAAGAGGCGATTAGTTAGAGAACAAACGTCCTTACTTTAATTTCTATGCTTTTTCAGGTTTACTCCGGATGCTCCGGTTTCTTCCTAAATCAATAAATATAAAATAATATACATTTTTTGTAGGTATTGAGTTTCTATTTTGATAGGTCTCTCCTTATCATGTTCTGTCAGAGAATAATGATGATAATATTATCAACGTATTGTAATGATAATAAAATGCATGTTAATATTAAAAATAACTGTAATAAGTACGATAATAATATTATTATCATTAATGGTCCTCATTAATGCTCTTTATTGTATATATGTGTGACTTGTGTGGTACACCCAAAGGTGGCTTTAAACCCACGCTGCAAATATCTTAAACCATTCTGGTAAATTTAAACAATATGTACAACATGCCTGTGTATTCTACATTTCAATATACTCGCCCCATTAATGGATATCTTCTATTTAGAGCTGCAACAATTAATCAATCAATTAATCTATTGTCGAAAAAATATTTATAATTGAGCTGATAGTTTTAAAATTCCCTAATTCCTGCATTTCAAATGTGAGGATTTGATACTTTTGATGTATGGTGAGGTATTGAAGTGCAGCATATTTTATTGAATCCTTATATCAGACCAACAGCCTTTAAAATCCAAATATATTCATATTGTTTTAGACTGTTGGTCTGAAAAGAAATATCTGAATGCATCATTATACATCTATATGCGATTAATCCATATTTTCTGACATTTTATAAACAAAATGATGAATCAGTGAAACCAGAAACATAATCAGCAGGTTGCAGCCATATTTCTATTTGTGCGCACAAACTCTGTTCAGCCCAGCAGACTGATCTAAAGCGACAGGCTACGTGAAACACAAGAGAAACTTAACATCCAAGTCTCGGTTTTCTCGGGTTAAGTTAACATTTCTCTGCCACACTGACAGGAAACCGCTTGTACCTGGAACTTTCCCTCCTCGTTTGGTCTGAGAGACTCCCACTCTGGAGAGTCGAGGAACTGGTAGCGGTGGATGTAATGCAGAAACTGGCCCTCCAAAGATACATTGATCCTACAAGAGAAAGGGAGAGAGAGAGAGAGAGAGAGAGAGAGACAGACACAAGGTTTAAAAAGAGAGGCAGGGATTAAGAAGTGATAATGAGAGCTGGAGGTCACTTTGAGTAAATGTTACCATGAATATCTTTGCCAGTGCAGCTGTGGACAATCTGAAGACTATCGAGTTACTTAAAGTCTTAAAACCCACCTGCCCTGCCCGCTGGTCAGGGTTCAACAATGGTAAAAAGGTTTCATAGTCATGTAAGTACAATATGTGCCACTTTTGCTAAATTCTGTGACACTGGAAAACATAATTTAGTATTTTGATGACTGTAAAACCAGTTTATTTACCATCTATTAAAAACATTGTTCAGAATATAGTTAATTGCCGAGAAGGTTTCACGTATACAAAGAATTGGCTTCGGTGTTTCGGTGCAAATAGTAAGATGAAACAGAGTAAAATCAAATATAATATGAAAATAAAAGTGAGAACAGAAGTATAGAATAGAAAAAGAATTACAATAGAAATGTGACAAAATACAATAAAAATACATAGAATTAATATGAATTCAAATGAAAGCTGCATAGAAAAAAATTACAATAAAAATATAATGAAAATATAGAAGTACTTTTACTTTGATACTTTCAGCCCATTTTAATGATACTACTTCTGAGCTTTTGTGACATTCAGAATTCAGACTTTTACATTTAAAGGAGTATTTTTAGACGTTGGTATTTCTACTTTTACCACCGCTGGTACACACAAGAAACACCTTCCAGATAAAGTGGAAATACCACATTTCTTCTTCTGCCAGGATTCTTTCAGAAATCATAGTTTAATCGGGACATTCCTCCCTCAGAAGGAAGCTTTATTTTAAAAGAGAATAACTTCCGCAGGGTGAGATAATCCAGCAGACATCAAGCCTTCGTTGGATTACGTCTAAAGTTTCTGTTTTATCCTCATTCCAGTGTGAGTTGAATCAGAGCTGCATCATGTCAATCACCTGACATCTACTGAGAGAAATGGAAATTATTCTGTTAAAAACTATTCTCCCTCTTTGTTACAGCAGCAGTGAAGTAGACCTCCTTACAAAGGATGAAACAATGACTTTTAATTAAAAGTCTAATTACAAGTCCCCATAAACCAGTGGTGGAAGAGGTACTTTGGTGTTTTAGTACAAGTAGCAATTCTACCGTGTATAAATATTCTCTTTCAAGTTAAATGCATGCATTCAAAAGTAAAAATACAAAAGTATTAATTAATCACAATGGCCCTTTTTCAGAATAATGCATAATAATAATGCCCCCCCCCCCCCCCCCGCATCAATCTTATCTTAATCAATAATATTCCATCATGATTTATTTGTTAATAATATTTTGATTTATTAATATAAATCTGTAAAGTAGCTAGTATCTAGAAATGTGGTGAAGTAAAAAATACAATATTTGGCTCTAATAGAAGCAAGAAAATGTACCCAACTAAAGTAAAAGTATTTTTAAATGGTACAGTACTTGTACACTTTCCACCACTGCTACGACCTGCTCTAATGTGCTTCATGAACAGGGAGACGCAGATACTCGTTGTGTTTGTTCACTATAGTCGATCTTTATGGCAGAATCTTTATTTAGATTCGTCACAACAACAGGTGTTAATTAACAGCTATTTTATTTTTTGTAGTATTAATTTCCCCAAATGGCACTTTACTCTGCCGGGGGAAGGGATTTACTGAAGTGAGATACTAAAAGATGATAAACATCTACGTAAGCGCTGGAAACCAGAATAATATTATTATTTGAACTTTAATATTTCTGTTCATACTGAACTTTATTTTCTATTTGTATTAATTTATTTCTAATGTGAGCTACCAGTATTTATCTGAGGGGGAACCGGAGGTCGGTTGGGATAACGTAACCGGCGGCGATTCGCTAGTTGTTTGCTTTAAATGAAAAACAAGACGATGGACGAGCTTCATTTTTATCTTTTTTTGTTTGCATTGTTGTTATTGTTGTTTTAAATTTGGCTCGTACGCGCAGAGCGTGGCCAACATTTAATCTGAGGTGACGAAGAGGAGCAGTCAGCGTCCCGAAGATATCATTCAGCTGGCGGAGTGCAGAGCGGGACGACACGGTGGTGAGTCACAGACAGAAATACTCTGTTTACAACATTTCTCTTGTGTTCGGCTCCAGGACTGTGAAATCTGAGGCAGCTCCACTTTGAGGATGTTTGGACGAAGAGGAAACGTTTCCTGTGACGGCTCCTCGCTGCCAACAGCGTGAAAGAGCCCGAGATAGGAATCCAGATCTGTAGTGGTCAGTTTCTTAAAAACGACGAGTGAGAGGTGGAAAATAGAGCCGATGAATACTTCATTATATATCTGTGGTACATCTTTCAGTGACACTAAAACCTGCAAGTGTCCAAAAGAAATGTGAAAGTAAGAAATAACTCACTTTGGTTCAGAAGGTTAAACATAATACAAAGTAACATGAACATTTGTACTATAATGTAAAATACTGCAGTCTTGAAACACGTGTAACTTTAGGAAGCTTTTAGAATTCAGTTTTTGTTGAGAGTCTCAAAAAAGTGTTTGTCAGTAGTTGGAAGTGCGATTTTGAGGTACTTGTACTTTAGTTGAGTATTCGCATTTACTGCGACTTTAACACTATATTTTAGCTGTAAATAATATACGTTTTCATATACTTAATTTATCTGACAGCTTTATTTGGATTAGGACTTTAAATACAAAACACAAGATAATTTGATTAATAGACGCATGAAGATATGAAGATAACTTCAAAATAAATATGTTAAAATTAATTTGCTTTAACTTTAGTAGCTTACAAATCCATAATACTCAAATGATATAATATAAAAATACAATCTGCAGAATTTATACTGTTAATTTTGACAATTAGGAGCAACTTATGAAGTGATGTAGGAGTGTACCGTGTGTCGGTACACTGTGACATCACTGTCGGGTTTGGCACTTTTAGCGTCTTTCAGCTCGTTGTTTTGGTTTTACAGCCCCAACTTTCCTGTTTTGGTTCACTCAGCACTTTAAAAGCCAACTGTTCACCAAACAGCAGACAGACACAGCGAGAGACCAGCTGGGGAACAAAGTGGAGCGTTTAGCAGCTAAAGAGACAGACGTTTCCCTTTAGGAGGTGGTGGAGACCAAAAACAGAGCTAAAAGAGAGCGGATGGACTTACTTAAACGCAGTTCATTACTAATGCTGATGTTGCTCCGTGTCTCCTGGATGTGTAAATAAGCAACTCTTTGCCGTGTCAACTTCAAAGATGACGAATGTGAGATGTCGCGTTCACAGCCTTGTTTCCACTAAACAAAACTAAACTACAGAAATAATCAGTTTTTGCTTCTAATTCAGTATTTTTACATCGAGGTTCGGGCCTTCACGATATACCAGCATTGACAATAACTGTGAAATAAAAAAAAATGAAATATTCACATCATGTCATGTAAATATGATATTGTGTAAATAACCCAGCGCCTCTTGAATCTTTATATATATATATTGTTATAGTTACAGACTCTCGCTCCACCTCCCCACACTTGTGTTTTAAGTGTAATTAATTTGCCAAAAAATTGCAAATAAACACAATAATTAAATTTTTTCCCAAAAATCTTCTAGAGATGACGCGAGAATATTGCAACGTCTTTTCTCCTCAATAATCGTGACGTAAAAATCTGATATATTGAAGTATTGCTGTTTTTACTCCCGTGTGTTGTATTGCGTGTGGTGGTTTTGCATCATGTAGTACAGGTGTGTAGGTGTGACACACACACACACACACACACACTCTCTCTCCCACCTCCCAGACAGCAGAAAGGAGAGCTTGTCGATGGCTGTCTTGCCCTCCACAGCGTACATCTCTCCCGCCTTCAGCTCCACCACCTCGTTCTCGAAGGCGCCGGCGATCTCCTTGAACACCTGGACGGGCACGCCCAGCGGCAGGTACACCGCCTGGTAGAGGGAGGTCAGCTCCTCGCCGCGGAGGCCCTCCTGGTGCAGCCGGCAGAGCAGGTGGCAGATCTGAACCACGCAGGCCAGCGACAGGAGCAGGTTCCAGGTGAAGACGTCCAGGCCGCACACCGTCAGCCAGCCCCACACCGCCAGGCAGGCGTGGGCGGGAACCAGGAAGCCGAAGATGAAGAGGCACCCGTAGGGGCCGCTGCCCCCCATGTAGCCCAGGATCAGCATGGTGTTGCCCAAATGGTAGATGGCGCCCTCTGTGTTGTTAGTCCAGCCGTCGCAGAGAGGCGGAAAGAACAAGCTGTCCAGCAGAGTGGAGTTGTCCGCGCTCATGTTTGCCTTCAAATGGACCGAAAGGAGGAATACGTCGTTATCCAATGACGAGCTCAACGTGCACAACTAGCTGTTTTGTTTTGGTGAGAAAAACAAACAGCTGATGCCGACAGCAGAATGTCAGAAGTGAGTGTTTGTTCCCTTTGGCGTGCAGCGGAAAATCCTCCAACGTGGAGAAGTTCTCACGGCTCTATTTGTTAGAGAGACACAGCTGGAATGGGTTTCTTCTTCTTCTTCTTCTTCTTCTTCTTCTTCTCTCATTATGCGCCCACTCCTCCCTCTCTCCTCCGTCTTTCCCTTCCGAGTCCTCCCGTCGTCTCTCTTGGAGCTTTTCTGTCTGTTTCTCTCGCCCGCCGGCCTGCACTGTGGAGCCAACAGCTGGAGGAGAAGGCTCGGAGGGAGGGGTGGGCGTTGATCGAGCCCTAGAAGGATAACCATGTTTGGAATTGAAACCCAAGGAGGAGAGAGCGGTGGACAGAAAGCAGGCCTGCTACTTAACATAACAGAAAGAGAGCGAGAGAGAGAGAGAGACAGGAAACGAGAGGGAGGACAGGGACTATAACAAATATCTGTGAGTGTCACGTACATATTAAAAAAAGAGTCCCTTCCTTTACGAAGAACTTTGGGAGTCCAGTTTGCTCTCAGGAGAGCAGCTCGGCCGGAGCATATTTAGAGACACTGAAATGAGCAGGTCAGATTTCAGGTATAAACACCCACCGCCCGCCGCACATATCCGGCTCTCCACTGCTCTGGTTTATTTTTTATTAGAGCAAAACAATAAACAGACACCATAATAAGTAGTACGAGCCTGTTATTGACACAAACAAGAAGCTGTATTCTGTCCGTTATGTTTGAAGTTGGCAGATTTAATCCAAATTAAAGTTACTGCGAGCCAAGGCAAGTTTATTTGTAGAGCACATTTCAACAAGGCAATTCAAAGTGCTTCACATAAAACCATTAGAAGCATCAAAACATAATGCAAAAGAAAAAAAACATTCATTTAAACATTAAAAACAGTCAGTAAAACATTAAAAAGCTGAAAATAGAATAAAAGTTGAAGTGCAGTTCAAGAAATAAAATACAGTAGTGAAATGCAGAAATCTATTAATATCCTTGAATCGGGTTCAATTAAAGGCAACAGCAAACAGAAGAGTCTTCAATCTGGATGTAAAGGAGCTGAGGGTGTCTGGGGGTCTCTGAGGGTCTCTGATGGTCTCTGGGGGTCTCTGATGGTCTCTGAGGGACCTTGTTCCAGATATGTGGAGCAGAAAAACTGAACGCTGCTTCTCCATGTTTAGTTCTGACTCTTGGAACATAAAGTAGACCCGTCCCAGATGACCTCAGGGGTCGGGATGGTTCATAAGGTAGCAGCAGATCAGAAATGTATTTAGGCCCTAAACCATTCAGTGCTTTATAAACCATCAGCAGGGTTTAAAGTTGATTATTTGTTGGACAGGAAGCCAGTGCAAAGACCTCAGAACTGGAGTGATGTGATCTACGTTCTGGGTCCGAGAGGACTCGAGCTGCAGCGTTCTCACTGACTCTTTACAGAGACCTGTAAACACACCGTTACAGTAGTCCAGTCTACTGAAGTCTCCTCCTCCTCCTCCTCCAGGAGCAGAGCTCCTCCTCTCTGGGAGCCGACACCACGCTGCTGGAGACCCAGGACGTATTGCTGGACCCGCTGGAGGGAAGGGGGGCACGGGAGAACCAGAACCAGGCCTGAGAGGGCAGACTGTCAGACCCTCTGCAGTACAATGAGAGGTTCTCTAAAGGGACCCTGGTGCTCAGAGACACTACCTCTTTAGTCCACAGGGGGCGCCCGAACCACCACCTGGTGCTCAGAGACACTACCTCTTTAGTCCACAGGGGGCGCCAGAAGCAACACTACATGGAAGTTGCTTGTAGTAAAGTAAGTAAAAGGTGAGACGCGTTGCCTTCTGAGTGGACGAGAGAACTCTGATCGCACAGAACAGCTTTCTCTCTTCAGAAGTTACAGTAGTGAGTCTTACACGTTGAACTATCGAGTTACTGCAGATATTTCCAGTTTTGTAAAAACATGTTGGCAAACTGTTACTTTACAAATAAAGGTCAAACATTTAACACTAGTTAAAACTCATGAATATTTCAGGATTCATTTGATTATCTTACTTCATACAGCAGGTTCAGTTCACAATAAATGCAAATACTCACGATAAACACGAGCAATAAAAAGCAAATGGCAACATGTAGGCTGCCAATTAGAAAATTATACAAAAAAAAGTTACTTTAAGTAGTGTTCAACAGAATTTAATATATATATATATATATATATAGATAGATCTTGCATCTCTTAGCCTTGGGTAGAGAATTCCTTAGTTCAATTACAAGTTACATTTTAGTTTTTGGAAAGAAGCTCAGTTAAAGCACAGCTTCTGGAGCCTTTATTTTATTGTTAATCTGATTTATAGCTTTGTTTATTACCATCTGTATTTCAATTTTAACGGCTTCTCTGACGTGTTCACGCTTGTAACCAAACTAAAAGAAATTCAGGTTCCTGTTTGAGGTCACAGTGAACCCGTGTACACGACTAGAGGATAAACCAGTAACAAACACTGTTGTAGTAAACATTTCTACGAGGTGTTGTGAACGTGTCAAAGCAGATGTCCACCGTCAGGAACACTTCAGTAACGGTGACACGCCACGGAGGAAGAATGCAGATATGCCAAGTATTGACTTCACAGGGGAAGGAGTTATTTTTAAGCCTAAGTGCATACCAGGGACAGCAACTGTGGCGGGCAACCGCTCGGAGAGAGGACGAAACTTTCAATAGTTTATAAGTGCTTTTAAAACTCTAAAATAAAGAGAGAGACCCGGGTTATTGCATAGGACCTTTATTCAACATTTTAGATATTCACACATTTCTCAAAATCTGAAGACTTTTAAAAAACAATTTCACAGAAAAAAGGACAGTCATCCCATCAGAGCCGAAGTGCATCGTCACATTTCCCTGCTAGTCGCGGTATAAATAAGGAGGGAGGGAGGGAGGAGACGAGAGAAGGGAACACCAAGGGTCATCTTGCACAGGAGGGAGGAGATGAGAGAAGGGAACATCAAGGGTCATCTTGCACAGCAACACTGCAGGAGAAAATAAAATACGAGTATTAAATAATAAAAAATTTTTTAAAAAAAAGCATGAATCTGAGACGCTGCGTGTCAATTAATACAAATTAAAGAGCAGCCGAAACACGTTTGGTTATTTATCTCGGTATCACAATCTCACATTTCCTCCTGGCTAAAGATTTCCCCTTTTACAAGCACAAGTGAACATTCAGGCCAGACGGCCAATAGCGAAGCTGAAACGTGAGCCGAGCGGCTTCGGGCGCGTTTTCATGTGAAGTCATGCAAGCACATTGAACACTAGCCCCCGTCCCTCCCCCCTCCCTCATTACATGGTGTCCAGGTCTGATGCTGCACAACGGGATGAAACCAGCAACCGCCAAGAGATATAATTGACCCAGCAAGAGGAGACTGAAACAACCTGGTGAATTACAAGCAGCCTCATTACTGCAAATGTCTTTTAATAAAGGATTAAATAAATTAACGTCGGCGTTCAGGGGGTTCACTAAAGGGCCGGGTGCTCTTTTACGCACCAAAGTGAGTCGATTCAGGTTGGCTTTAGTTGTCAGGATGCATTTGGCGTCGACGGCAGAGACACGCGAACTCAGCGTTCACGTTTGTGGTTTTAATCTCGTCGGCCTAAAGTTTAACGGGACAGGAATCTGCTGCGGGGCCACTTTCTCCTTCGTGGGCATTCAGCGTGATCAGACTCCCACCGCCCAGCTTCACACAAACTGAAGGTCAGATTAATGATCAGACGGCTGGCTGTTGCCTCCAGGAAATCATTAGTAGCACAATTATTATTTTCTAATATATATATATATATATATATATATATATATATATATATATATATATATATATATATATATATATATATATATATATATATATATATATATATATATATATATATATATATATATATATATATGAGGCAATTGAAGGTGAACTCTTCTTTGCTTGCAGCGTGCTCGCTGCTGCAAATATTTCCAAAGCACTAAAAGCCTCGACAGAAATCAGACCACGGTTCCTACGTGAGTTACTTATAAAAAAGACATAGTACAACATTATAATTTTGCATTACTCTTAAATTTGACTTCATTAAAATGCTGTGCACTGTTTGGTAGTTCGGCATCAGATGAATCATTCACGGCTGAGGGATGCAAACGACCCGAGCACGGAGAAATTATACTTGCAAACAAGCTGATTACTACAAATATGAAATACTCACCACACACACGTGAACCAGACGTTAGATCTTGAAGCCGAGCGCCCGCATGCAGTCCTTGTGTGCCTCGATCAGGCCCGTGCAGCTTTCCTCTCCCTTCTCAATGATGCTGGAAGAAAAGAAACATGGAGGCGTCAAGAAATACTTTCACTTGGAGAGGAGGAAGAAAGTGTTTCCGTCTCTCGGTCCGGTTGCTCACCAAGCATCCCGGACTTTCTTTGTCTCTGGACAAGCGCAGCAGGCTTTGAGAGGCTTCTTCTGCTCGGTGGCAGCGGGCTCCATGCTGGCAGCGGACACCGTCGACATCTTCTGACTGAGCTAAAAATAAAAGACAGTTTTCAATAAGCTGCATGTTCAGGAACACAGTTTCACAACAGAGAAAGGCATTTTATACTGTTCACACTTCAAAAACAAGCACTTTAAATACGTTTGAAACCATTTCAGACACTTTTCTGAAAAGGTAGGACTAAAAAAATAAAAAAAAGCCAACACCTGCGATTTTCCTACTTTGAAAAGTTTTTTTTATTTTTTTATTATTAAAGTGTGCTGGGCAAAGGCTTTGTGGAGGATTGTATCCTGACAAATAGAGCAAACTGGAAACCTGGTGCAACAAACATAAGGCAGGATGATTTCTTCATGTTAAGTTTTGTATCCAAGCGGTGTGGACTCATTTATTAATGAGGGAAAACCAAGTCAAATGCTAAACATCCACTAATTCAGGCTTCTCTAAAGGTGAGAAGTTTGCTTTGTTTTAAAAGTCTTACAGCAGCTTTCTTTGTCAAAGCAAACGCACAAAAATATATATAAAATAACCAACAATTGAGAAACTGGGACGAGGGATTGTTCAGCGTTTTCAAAATATTCAATTATTAAAATACATGTATATTTTATTTTTTTTACATGGTAAGATTATGCAGATATATATTCTGTCTAATGATGATTTCAACCCTAATTTATTGTAAGATTAGGATTTATTTCTTGAGAAAAAAATAAAAACTTCCCCTTGGGTTTAAATATAATTAGACAAATTACAATGTTGACGTTTTACAGCTCAAACAAATTGATTATTCATTCATTTGTATGGATTACTTTGAGTTGTAGTGCAGCACGTTTATATTATAACGTTACCCAACAGCGAAGGGGGCGGGGCTGATGCAACGTGAGCTCCAGTGACAGGATATACACACACACACACACACACACGCTCACACGCAACAACCACCATGCAACACGCTCACACGCAACAACCACCATGCAACACGCACCCACGCAACAAACACCATGCAACACACACACACGCACACGCACACACAACATGCGAAACACACACACCATGCAACACAACACACACAACCTTTAATTTCTTATTTCTTAGTATTTAACGTTAAGTCTGACACGTGAACGACACGAGGGTGGACAGCACCTGAACAGAACCTCCACGTGCGTTTACCGGCCTCAGCTCCGTTTGGAGACGTTGCGTAACGCGCACGTGGGCTCTCCGGTGTCCCGGCGGACGAACAATTAAAACAACATTAAACGTAACGCGTTAAAACACCGTGAGACCGAAAGCAGCCGTTAATCTACGTTACGTAACTTACTTGTGTGGAGGCCGAGTTAAGAGAAGCTTCACCTTCAGAAAGAAACCGACACGGAAGGAGAAGAGTCACGTGGTCGGGCTTTATGCAAACGAGAGGCCGCGGGGGATTCTGGGAAATGGAGTGAGAGAGAAAATACATAAACTCGACAAATAGAGAGAGCAGAGCGTCTGTGAATGTACTGGAAGTTTGTTAGATATATATTGTGTATTTATTATTAGCATTATGTTTCTCTGTTGAGCATTAAACTGTCAAACTATCTTTTTATTTCCTTTTCAACATTTAACGTTAAACAGATCAATTATTAAAATGATAACAAACATCAAATAATTTACATTTCCAAAGTGGAGAAACGTTAACGTTACTTTATTTACATTTTTTAATTATTTAAACAAAATTAAGCAAAAACCATATTTAAAGAAATGACTGTTAGTGGTGTTAATATATATATATATATATATATTATATAATAATATAATAATAATATATAGATACAGTAACAAGTAAGTATATTATTACTATACACAATACCAGGAATTACCACAAAATAATTGCAGTTGAACAAATAACTTAAGACAAAATAATGTTTAAAAGACACAATTTAAAAATGAATGAACAAAAACGACTTATAAACTTAAAATATTAAGGGTTTAATTATAAATTCATTAAAAGACAGCTTCAAGAGACATTGCATTTTTATACAGAAGTTACATTTGTCAATATTAAATTTAGCCATTAAAATATGAAAAATGAGAATGCACTGAAATACATTTCTTTATTGCTAAAATATGTAAAAGCGTGAGATTTATTAATACGGGCTCCACGTTACAGAGAAAGTAATTTACTTTGAAGAATGCATAAAATATGGGGCATCGATGTTTCTGATGCATCGATGTTTCTGATGCATCTATTCGGCTGCTCACACACAGCCTCAGATCACAAACTTTCTCTCTTATGAATAATGAATGCAATGAAAATTCATCACCCTGTTGCCCAAAAATTGATGAAGTCGCTGCCACTGCACCAGTATTCGTGTGTGTGTGTGTGTGTGTGTGTGTGTGTGTGTGTGTGTGTGAGCGAGAGAGAGAGGCAGTGTTTGAAAGTCACTCAGTATATTAACTCAATTACAGCATTTAAGTAAAATTTTGAGAGACTTTACTTGAGTATTTTCCGTTTAATGCTACGATATACTTCCACTCCACGACATCTCAGAGGGAAATATTATACTTTTTACGGCACCACATTTATTTCACAGCTCGACAGTAACTATTTACTCTGCAGACGTAGACTGTGTGTAAGAAGTGGACGTAGTCGTGGACTGACGTTATGAAGCCTCGAGTTCGACATTTTGGTCGTCGCCATCTTGTTTGTTTGCAACCAGTGAACAGGAAGTGACCATATTTAAAATGCGGAGGACGTTGTTGTCAAAACGACATATGAAGTGAGAGAGAGAGCGAGAGACGAGAGGGCGTTCACTGACCTATGTGAAGTCTCATTCAAAGTCAAGTCTTCAGTGGTGTGGAGACGTGTGTGGAGACGTCTTCTGGACGATCACACCCGTCTTCTTGGAGACAACCTTGCCCCGAATGGCCTTTGTTCTTCTCTCTGGATTAATACCAATGAAAAGGTCTAATACAAAGGTCTAATATCAGACACTGAATGAAAAACTATGAGGAACACTTTGTAGTCTTACAGGGGTATATGTTAATTAGGCTAAAATATGCAAGAAGAAGCTCAGTATAATTACTACCTATATTATATTATATTACATTACCACCTGTATCAATGTTCTCTAATCTGAAACCAAACCACAACGTTAACCTTGGTCGGCTATGAAATCAACAGTGACAAAAGAAGAACATTTAATTATATGCAGCACTAAAGGGCCGTCCAAACTTTCCTTTCAAAGAAGAACCACCTTTTTATTTAACATGATCCCAACCTTCAAGTTTAGTGGTTTTTTTTGTGGCATTTGAAGCTATTAACAAGGGGCAAAGGGCTATCAGCTAGCTAGCTAGCTGGCCATCAGCTAGCTAGCTAGCTGGCTAGCTATCATCTAGCTAGCAACAGCAACGGTTAGTATTTGATTTAACACAGTGACTCTACAATGTAAATATTAATGTTTGAGCTATTCAAATCTCAACCTCATCGATAAGTAACATTTTAAAATCACAGACTGGCGAGCTAGACAGCTTGCTGAGCATCAGTTTGATTTCAAATCTTATTTTTGGTAAGACTACGTTATCTGTATGAATAAGATACTGAGAGGGAAATAATAGTGTTTTTAATTACCGACTAATTTGTAGATGCACACCGTATTGATGCAATTGAAGCAGGACTTCTTGTGGATGTGTAGCACATGTCCTCCTCTGGAAAAACTGCTTTTTAAATGATGTTTCTCAAAAAGTCCCCTTACGAATGCCAGTATTCACAAATTTCCCAAAAATACTGTAGTGTACTTTGATTTAAAAGATTAGGATACTGTTTAGGGCCTCTGTGCTGTTGCTTCAAATGGGCCGGCCCACAATGCATTGTTAGCTACAGTACAAAACCGTATTACATAAATACAGCTTAGTGTCGAAAATTGGCTGTAAATTAACAGCAATTGTTTACAGTGTAATGCTGTATTGAAGAAAACTTGAAACTAGAGATTGAGACATAAACTCATGTTTACAATGTTTACTGAGGGAATAAATCAAGAGAGAAGTAGAGTCATTTTCTATAGACTTCTATACAACCAGAGGAGTCGCCCCCTGGTGGTCAGGAGAGAGAATGCAGCTTTAACACATGAAGCTTTGACTTCTATACAACCAGAGGAGTCGCCCCCTGGTGGTCAGGAGAGAGAATGCAGCTTTAACACATGAAGCTTTGACTTCTATACAACCAGAGGAGTCGCCCCCTGGTGGTCAGGAGAGAGAATGCAGCTTTAACACATGAAGCTTTGACTTCTATACAACCAGAGGAGTCGCCCCCTGGTGGTCAGGAGAGACAATGCAGCTATAACACATGAAGCTTTGACTTCTATACAACCAGAGGAGTCGCCCCCTGGTGGTCAGGAGAGAGAATGCATGTTTAAGACGCTTCCGCATCGGCTTCACTCGGCAGAACCGGGGGTTAATGCCTGTTTAAAGATTAAGATTTCACATAGAAACCATATGGCAAGATTAACTTGACTAAATCATACTATTTGCAGGAAAAATGCACAGCAGAACGAAATTAGGTCACATCTGGCTCATGAGTGAAAAAGTGTTTATGTAAACACAGAGAGGATAAAAATTGCACATGTCGGATTAAATGTATTCTAAAGGATAGAAATTAAAGTACAAACTGAATCATGAAATATGTCAAACCTCCTGTTTTTTTTTTTTGCCACATTCTCTTGCAGCAAGTGTGATTTAACATGCGAGACACCAGCCTCACCGACACCGTTATCAACGACAGCTCATGATGGAGGAGGCTGAAGGAGGCGGGCAGCGCCACGACTCTGGACGTGAGCTGGAGAACAAGGTATTATTCAACTGTTCGGCATCATCGATTCCTGTGCTTCAGTCTCCGTCTTGGTCAGCGGAGAAGTACAATGAATATGTTGTTGTGTGAGTATTTCATAATCCACAAGTGTAAACCACAAAACTATTGACATTTCAGCTTCCACTCGCATGTTGCTTTGAAAAGGTTTTCCAGCACTGTGATATTGTTCACTTGTATTAGACGGGTCAATAACGCAAGGATAATAAGATCACCGTCATCGGGCTGCAACCTAATCACAGTTTAATACGAGTTATGTTCAGTATTCAATAATATGGTCTCACTAACAAGCCCCACGAAATTCACTTTACAACGATATAATAATATAAAACAGGGAAAAGCACAAAATCCTCACATTTGAGAAGCTGGATCCAGATCAGTGTTGTGTCTTTCTGCAAAACATCAAAGCATCTGCACGTCCAACTGCTTTTACTTTGTACAGCTCATCAAATATAAAGAGCAGTCAGAGTCTAAATGGACATCAGCCAGCAGAATATTGCTGTTTTTCTCCACTATCACCGACTGTGGCTGATGTTATATTATGTGCTGGTGGGGAGAATACACACTTCAGTGGCAGGGGAGTTTCGTAATAAGAGAAATGTTCATTTTCTGTCCTACAATACTGGAGATGTGTGTTTTCACATGTCTGCTGGCTCCACAGTACGTCAGCACAGCAAAGCAGTGCGTAAGCAGAAGCACGAGTCTCTTATTCTGGTTGGAGGGCCAGCTGTGTGCTAGATAAATGAGCAAGTATAAGCATATTATTCATTTTGCTCCGTACCGTGTGTTAGATGTGCTCCTCCGTTTGAAACAGACTTTGCTGCAGTCTTTTCTGTGCTCTCCTCATCATCCATTTTGGAAGTGTTATTGAAATGCCCTTGAGATAAATCTCGGTCGTATCTGAAGCATGCCTGCGTGTCGGTGTTCCCTTCAGATAATCTGCCCCCTGAAGGAGGAGAGGAGTAATGGGCCGAGGCTTGATCGTCTGCCTTCTCATCTTCCTGTGTGCTCGCAGCGTCGAGGGGAAGAAGACATGTGAGCAGACCTCAGTGTTTCTGAAACAGTCGTTCCTGTGCAGCGACTCAGTATTCACTCATGTGACGTGTATTCCAATGAGCTCTGTCCTCTGTTGGAACCGCAGACTGTTTATAAGAGGCGGACGTAGTCGTCGTGAAGTCACCCGTCGGTTTGTGGACCGATGTTTTGAAGCCTCGAGTTCGGAATACGGCCGTCGCCATCTTGGCTGTTTTTGCAACCAGTGAACGGAAGTGACCATAATCAGACTGAGGAGGAGCGACGTAGAGACGGCGTATACGTCCTGTCAATCACCTTGTAGCCCCGCCCCTAAAGCATCCCCTGCTTTATGGTCTGTCTGACTCTAAATGGACCATAAACAAACAAGAGAGAAGTAGAGTAATTTTCTATAGACTTCTATACAACCAGAGGAGTCGCCCCCTGGTGGTCAGGAGAGAGAATGCAGCTTTAACACATAAAGCTTTGACTTCTATACAACCAGAGGAGTCGCCCCCTGGTGGTCAGGAGAGAGAATGCAGTTTAAACATGAAGCTTTGACTTCTATACAACCAGAGGAGTCGCCCCCTGGTGGCAGAGAGAATGCAGCTTTAACACATGAAGCTTTGACTTCTATACAACCAGAGGAGTCGCCCCCTGGTGGTCAGGAGAGAGAATGCAGGTTTAAGACATGAAGCTTTGACTTCTATACAACCAGAGGAGTCGCCCCCTGGTGGTCAGGAGAGAGAATGCAGCTTTAAGACACTACGTAATGACGGAAGTCGAGAAGGACCGTGAACAACGAGCAGCTCACGGAAATAGACGTCTTGTCGCAGATATCCGCTGGAACCCCATAAATATGCTGAGATTTTGACCAAATAGCTTTTGTTTCTTATGCTCAACCAGAACATTACCAGATCACCACATCTTATTAATAGTTTTTAAAAACGGTTGTTTTGGAAGGCCACGAAAAATACTTTGACATATTTTTGGAGGGATTTAGCTGCGAGGATTTAATGCTCTACTACTTACAGAAAGTAACTGTTCGACGTCAGACTATTTTCTAAACATCTTCACCCTGTTCAGCGTCACAAGAAGCTGAAGCCTAATTCAGAACACACACTATTAATTAATTCGACCTCAAACTCTGAACTAAAAGACCGCCGCTATGTGATGTGTATACAAGTGGAGAAGAGTCTTTTTTTTTCCGACCCACTTCTCGTGTTTCCTGTACCGCTCTACTAACCGTAAAAAAATAGTTTGATGGCAAAAAACAATAATCTCATCCAATATCCCTCACATTATTAGACACATCTCATGCGCTAAGCTGCCGCTGCCATAACCTCTCAGTTAATCCCAGCATGCAGCTACATCCTGGACTGTAATTTCCCTTTTTTTTTTTTTTTTTATGTTTCAAACTACCAAGAATAGCAAGAAAAAAAAAAAAAAAAAAGATCATCTACTTTGCAGTGCTTGAAATGAAAAATTCCAGCTTCTGTTTTGGTTTAGCTACATTTGTGAAGTGTGCAAATAAACAGCCCAGGATCTGGCTCGGAGCGGCGAGCATACGTGCAGCATCAGGTAACACAGTACAGTGTTTAATTACATGCCCGGCTGCAGGAGATGGCCCGTCCTGAACTTGTGCCTGCACTCGCTGCCAGATGTCGAGTTTTTTTACATGCTAATAACTGCGATCCCCTCCACACACACACACACACAGACACAGACACACGCACACACATTCCATTGTCTTCAGTATTAATGTGAGCTGGACCTTACCCTCTTGACATGGCTTGATTCATGTGGGGATGAGACACAGATACTGAATAGTTGATGAGCCGGGGAGAAGAAGAAGAAAAGAAGTGGAAGGGTGAGGTGGGGGCAGAAATAGAGAGAGAGCGAGGGAGGAACGGAGAGAGGAACGGAGGGAGGGAGGGATGGAGGGAAGGAGGGAGGGAGCGAGCAGGGAGGCGGGTATCCACTCGTTCCGCTCCACACAGCTCCAATAAGCCCTGAGGTTTTGGAGCCCTCGATGGAAAATTACCTTGTGACCAAGAGGGGAGGTCAGGAGCGGCATCCTCAGACTCCGCTCGTCCTCGTCCTCAGCAGCATCAGCAGCAGCAGCAGCAGCAGCAGCATCATCATCAGCAGCAGCAGCAGCAGCAGCAGCAGCAGCAGCAGCAGCAGCAGCAGCAGCAGCAGCAGAGGGAGGATGGCCTGCGTGTTCGGCTGATCGGAGGAAGGACCGAAGTCGGGTCATGGAGAAACTAAAAGGTCCTGCCGCCGGATGCACCACGGCCACCTGTGGATGGAGAGCCCTGCTTCTCCCGCAGCTGAACAGGCAGTCGCTGTACGTGTACGGCAGCGAGATGGCCGTGGAGCAGGAGTGCAAGCGGCAGCTGCAGAGCGGAGTCTTTGTCATCCACCCGTTCAGCCTCATGAGGTATTTAATATATCTGATAGATTCAGGTCAGTCCTGTGGAGACACCATCTCCACTTTTAGTCTCACCGGCTCGTTAAAAGTTGCGCAGCTTCTGCAAGTTCCCCCTGTGTGTATTTCTTTGCTTCATTTCGCTCCGTGGATTAAGAGTATTATCTTGCATTTGTTTTTTCATCCACATTAGAGCTGTAAAGGATTAATTGATTAGTCAGTTAATAGAAAGATAATCTGCAACTATTATAATAATACAAAATAAAAAAATATATATTTTTTTAGTTCCAGCTTCTCAGTTTGACAGATTTCTTCTTTGTCTTCTTCTGCAGTAAACTGAATGTTTTTAGGTGTTGGATTGTTATTTAGGGAAAACAAGCATGTTAATGACGTCACGAAGAGTGTTTACTTTCACACTTTTTATAGATTATTCACTTAAATAATCATCAGATTTGTCCGTCAGTGAGTTGCAGCCCCACGCTGTATAACGTGCTAGTTGCATTAATAACAATTAACAATGAGCATCAATTAATTATGATAATGATTTCTGTCGCACTATTGCGAACGTAAAAACGTAGAAACAGAAGAAAGGGATGCAGTATAATGAGCACGAAATACAAAGAGCCAGTAAACATCAAATCAAAACAACCTAAAAGAACAATTCATATCCGATAATGAGTAAAAACATTCTAGTTTTGTGAAGTGATTTCCAAGACGACACCGGAGGAAAAAAAAAACCCCGATGGATCTGATCTTCTTGGAGCATCTGGTTTTGCATTATTCATGCGGTATTGTTGTTATTAGCTTGTAAGGTGATCAGAGGGAGTGGAAACAGAGAGGGGGAGAAACAATCGGGGCTCAGAGAGCCGCGTTATTCGAGCCTGACTGAGGAGATGTGCAGTTACAGTACCGGAGTCTTTAGTGTGCAGAACTCAGCACGGCCTCACCGGCTGCTGCTCGGACGTCTCATGAGACTTTTCCCGCCACAATCCGAACGTGCAGAACAAGATCTCCCATCGAAAGTCACACACACACACACACACACACACACACACACACACACACACACACACAAATGTTGTTGTTGTTGTTTCTGTGCCCTTCTCTTGCAGGAGTTACTACATCATGTGCATGATGGCCATCACGTTCCTCAACCTGATTGGGATTCCCATGGAGATCGCCTTTCTGGACGGGAACAGCGGGCTGGCGTGGGAAGGGTTCAACGTGTTTTCCGACACGCTGTTCCTGATCGACGTGGCCCTGAACTTCCGCATGGGCATCATCGCAGAGGACAGCGAGGTGAGAGTGGCTTCGCTCTATTTTCAGACACAATCTGGGAGACTGTAATCCCGGCGCAGACGAGCACATACAATCCATCTCTGCTCCATCTGTAATCTACTCAATACACGAAAGGCTAGATTAACAAAAAAAAACACCCCTCCTCATCCTCCTCCTCATCCTCCTCCTCCTCCTCTTCCTCCTCCTCCTCCTTCTCCTCCTCCTCCTCCTCCTCCTCCTCCTTCTCCTCCTCCTCCTCCTCCTCCTCCTCCTCCCCTTCAGATCCTGGACGTTGGCGAAACTGGCACCTGCTGTTTGATTTTATAACAGGGATTATGATGTATTGGATAAATGAGAAGTATAACATTTCCAATTAAGTATTATGAACACTACATCCTGTTTGTTTTCCTCTGCTTGTACTCTGCGACCTCTATCCGGCCAATCACAAATGGCACATCTGTGATGTGGGGTTTTTCTTTCCCCGTTCGCTGTGTTTAGTCCGGTACAAGCATCTGGATGTGCTTAAGATGAGATAGAACTTTATCAATACCAAAGGAAAGTCTTGTGTCAGAGTTTAATCAAAGGTTACAACAGAAAGACAACAAAGAAATGTATTCATATAAGTGTAAAAGAAGTAACACCGGTGAAAAATAGAATTGAATAGCAGCAAGAATAAGGTAAATAAATATAGTAAAAAATATAAATAGTTTAAGAAGAACCAAATAGAAGCTAAAATAGAAAAGTAAACTCGAGCATGATATTGAGAGTTCACGTTGTTAAAAGTTATTTTGCACATAGTATGTTGAAGGTTTGTGCTCCGGACACATTTCCCGGCGCCGGCGTCGCCCATAATTTTGGGCAAACTTCCGGGTGTTTAATTATGCATCTGGTCGGGGTCACGCGCTGCGCAGCGCCCTCATCCATCTGCCCGATGCGTCCCCTCTCACAGGAAGCTATTCTGGACATCAAGCGGATCCGAGTCAGTTACCTGAGGACGTGGTTCATACCGGACGTCATCGCCGCGTTCCCGATCGGATACATTCTGCTGTTTGCGGTAATAATGAGCAGCTTGTTGAGGCAGAAAATGTGCCGCTGCAGCATTTATCACACAAACACTCACTGTTGCATTTGTTTCTTTTTTTTAGATACTTGGATACAACCGGGTTAATTAATTGTAATCCAGGTTCCTCATAATAACATTTAATTGTTGTTTTTCAGACTGAGAGAAAAGATTAATTAGCTGTCAGCGATAGAGTTGTTTGTATTGTTTTCCTCAGTGTGTATTTTATTTTGTTCACTTGTCGTAATGAACAAGCTGTTGAAGCAGAAGAATATGCTGCGACAGCATTTGTCATTTCACAAAAAAATGATGTCCAACTATGAACAAATCATGTAAAACCTGGTGCATTTTTCCATCAATCTCTTTCTTTAGAGAGAGAGAGAGAGAGAGAGAGAGAGAGAGAGAGAGATAGAGAGAGAGAGAGAGCCAGAGAGAGAGAGCGAGAGAGATAAAGATAGAGAGAGAGAGAGAGATAAAGATAGATAGATAGAGGGAGAGAGAGAGAGAGAGAGATAAAGATAGATAGAGAGAGAGAGAGAGAGAGAGAGAGAGAGAGAGATAAAGATAGATAGAGATAGATAGAGAGAGAGAGATAAATAGAGAGAGAGAGAGAGAGAGAGAGAGAGAAGAGAGATAAAGATAGAGAGGAGATAGAGAGAGAGAGGAGACAGAGAGATAAAGATAGAGAGAGAGAGAGAGAGAGAGAGAGAGGGAGAGAGAGAGAGAGAGAGAGAGAGAGAGAGAGAGAGAGAGAGAGAGACATAAAGAGATAAAGATAGAGAGAGAGAGAGAGAGAGATAAAGATAGAGATAGACAGAGAGAGAGAGAGAGATAGAGATAGACAGAGAGAGAGAGAGAGGCAGAGAGAGGGAGAGAGACAAAGGGAGGGAGACAGAGAGAGAGACATAAAGAGATAAAGATAGAGAGAGAGAGAGAGAGAGAGAGAGAGAGGCAGAGAGAGGGAGAGAGACAAAGGGAGGGAGACAGAGAGAGAGACATAAAGAGATAAAGATAGAGAGAGAGAGAGAGAGAGAGAGAGATAAAGATAGACAGAGAGAGAGAGAGAGGGAGAGAGACAAAGGGAGGGAGAGAGAGATAGATAGTTACTTTATTAATCCCGCAAGGGGAAATGTATTCCCTACAGCAGCATTTATAGATAAAGGTAAGCAATATTAAAAACATTTTTTTTAATATATACAAAAAACAGAATAATATTAAATTAACTAAGATCAATAATAGATATTAGATATTTACAAATATGTTCATTAATTGTAATCCAGGTAGATTAACATTCAATTAACATTCAATTATTGTTTTTCAGAGAGAACAAATAGAAATGTTAATCTTTTTTATGGAAATGTGACTTTGTGGTTTTGTGACTTTATCATTTTAAATAATGATAATTAATAAAAAAGGATAACTGCTAGTTATACTTCAAGTAAGACGACATTTTCAATTCATAATGAACGAGCTGTTGAAGCAGAAAACAGCCGACAGTGTTCCATTAATCTCTCTTTAGATATTAGATAGTTACTAGTAGGTTCATTAACTGTAAACCAGGAACATTATATAAACATTTAAAAAGTGTATTCATAATGGGAATTATAACATTTTATTCCTTCGCTTTTACCGAAGGTTTGTTTATATTGTTTGCTTAAATTTATGTATTTTATGTGGGATTTTGGTTTTGTATTTTAAATTATGATAATTTAAATAAGGACGCTGACAGCTACTAGGTATACTTAAAGTAAGACTATATTTTCCATTAATAATGAACGAGCTGTTCAAGCAGAAAACAGCCGACAGTGTTTTGCATTATTTGTCAGTTCACAAACACAATTAGACGCTTTATTTGGTCATCACGATTTATAAATAGGAACTTATGTAACACTCAGATTCAACTTTATTGTCACTGCTTGAGTACAAATACTACAAAATGCAACCACAATATGTATTTGCGTAATAATCAGAATAAAACAAAAAGGAAAAATGTTGAAATTGAGCCAGTATAACCATATGAAGACATATGAAGTAATAATATAAATAATAATAATAATAATAATAAATAAAAAACATCTGTATTTCATGACTTCCCAGGACTTGCATTACCACAACGACGACAACCCCTCCAAGACCAACAAGATGATGAGGATCCTGATGTTCGTGCGGATCCTCAGCCTGATCCGGCTGGCTCGCGTGTCCCGGCTCGTCCGCTTCTTCAACGAAGTGGAGAAGGTGAGTCCGAAGGCCTCTGAGATTCTACCAGCTCCACGTACGATGACCAAATACGACTTTTTAACAAATGTCGTTTGGTAAAAACATCGATAAGATGAGATGAGATGAGATGAGATGAGATGAGATAAGATAAGATAAGATACGATGAGATGAGATGAGATGAGATGAGATGAGATAAATGAGATGAGATGAGATGAGATGAGATGAGATGAGATACGATGAGCTGAGATGAGATGAGATAAGATAAGATAAGATAAGATAAGATACGATGAGATGAGATGAGATGAGATAGAATACGATGAGATGAGATGAGATGAGAATGAGATAAGAAGATATGAGATGAGATGAGATGAGATGAGATGAGATGAGGATGAATAAGAATGAGATGATGAGATGAGATGAGATGAGATAGGATGAGATGAGATGAGATAGATGAAGATGAGAATAGAGATGAGATGAGATGAGATGAGATGAGATAGAATGAGATAAGATGAGATGAGATGAGATGAGATGAGATGAGATGAGATGAGATGAGATAAGATGAGATGAGATGAGATGAGATGAGATAAGATGAGATGAGATGAGATAAGATGAGATGAGATGAGATGAGATGAGATAAGATGAGATGAGATGAGATACGATGAGATGAGATGAGATGAGATGAGATAGATGAGATGAGATGAGATACGATGAGATGAGATGAGATGAGATGAGATACGATGAGATGAGATGAGATGAGATGAGATGAGATGAGATGAGATGAGATGAGATGAGATGAGATGAGATGAGATGAGATGAGATGAGATGAGATGAGATAAGATGAGATGAGATGAGATACGATGAGATGAGATGAGATGAGATGAGATGAGATGAGATGAGATGAGATACGATGAGATGAGATGAGATGAGATGAGATGAGATGAGATGAGATGAGATACGATGAGATGAGATGAGATGAGATGAGATGAGATGAGATGAGATGAGATACGATGAGATGAGATGAGATGAGATGAGATACGATGAGATGAGATGAGATGAGATGAGATACGATGAGATGAGATGATCAACAAAACTATGAAAATAATACTTCTGTTGTAATAAACGTCATGAAAAGGAACCTCAGTTCTGCACAATAAATATACCTCATATTGATCTCTATTCCTAGAGGGAGGTGAGTTACTGTCACTTAGCTGAACTTGAGAAATTGCCTGAACACGAGATCATTTTAATGTTTCTGGTGCACCAGAGTCATAAGTCCCTTAACCCGATATAATGTACCTGATAACAAATACTTAATAAAAATATATTAAAATACAACGATACAAGGCAAATTGAAGTACTCTTCTTTAATTGTCCCCTATACGACGTCTCATGAAACGGAAAACAGGTATTATGGGGGGGACCCGATAAAAATGCTAAAATAATTGTGAAAAATTTGGGAATCGTTAATGAAACATTCCTAAAAAAAAAAAAAAGAACAGGTGAGCTGGTAACTAGTTCTTCTCCACCCGTTCCTGGGACATGAGCCTTGTCCGGTGAAGGCACAGTCTCCCTGCATATAATATCCACCCCAAAATATTTTACCCTCCATCACCGACGTTGGGTGAAAATCACCCGTTTTTTTTTTTTTGTCACTTAAATTTTTTATTCATTTAGACATATTAACATCACACATGAATACAAAAACCAGGCCTGCCAGACAACAACAAATTAATTAAAAATAAATAAATAATAATAATACAGATCACGTGCCTGTTGAAGAAACCAGGGATGGGAGCAGCGAGACACGCCCACCTTCGATGACATCAGCGAGCAGCCTGAAGCTACCTGAGGACCCAACTCAGACAGCGGCAACGCGACGAAGGTCACGTGACCACGATCACGTGACCACGATCACGTGACCACGATCTCGTCTCCCCTCCAGGTGTCCAACGCCAACCTGGAGGTGGTGCGGCTCTTCTTCCGCGTCCTGTCTCTGTTCATGATGATCTTCCTGCTCTGCCACTGGAACGGATGCATCCAGTACTTTGTGCCGATGCTGGAGGAGTTCCCCACCGACTGCTGGGTCCGCAAGGAGAACCTGATGGTGAGCCGTACCGCCAGTACACGGAGTGGTGCAGTACTGTGTATTCACTCAGGTACACGTTTGAGGTACTCGTGAGGGTTTACAGTTTGTGTAACTTTCTACTTCTCTTCCACTACAGAGTACCTCAGAGTACTCAGAGGTACATGTAGTACAAGTGTACTGTGCTACACCTCAAGATATTGTACTTTTTACTGTACTACATCTCAGAGGTACATATGGTACTTTTTACTGAGCTACATCTCAGAGGTACATATAGTACTTTTTACTGTGCTACATCTCAGAGGTAGATAATGTATTTTTTACTTCACTACATCTCAAGATATTGTACTTTTTACTGAGCTACATCTCAGAGATACATATAGTACTTTTTACTGTACTACATCTCAGAGGTACATATAGTACTTTTTACTGTACTACATCTCAGAGCTACATATTGTACTTTTTACTGTACTACATCTCAGAGGTACATCTAGTACTTTTTACTTCACTACATCTCAGAGGTACATATAGTACTTTTTACTTCACTACATCTCAGAGGTAGTTAATGTACTTTTCACTGTACTACATCTCAGAGGTACATATAGTACTTGTTACTGTACTACACCTCAAGATATTGTACTTTTTACTTCACTACATCTCAGAGGTACATAACGTACTTTTTACTGTACTACACCTCAGAGGTACATATTGTACTTTTAGCGCTACAAACACATAATGATCTCATAGAATATGATGTATTGATGTAGATTAAACTAAACAGGATATTAACACACATTAATGCAGCAGTAACATTAATCCAGAAACATCAGATATGATAGTGAAACACTGACGGAGACATTTTACTGCACAATCAATACTTTTACTTTTGATACTTTGATAATACTTACATAGCTTTACTTTAAGGGAAGTATTTTCACAGTGTGGTATTAGTATTTTACGGAATACTTCTTTCATTGCTGGTTGTTAATGAGGTTTTGTGAATGTTGAAAATGAGTTTAGTGTAGGGAATATTTGAACAACAAACATTTAGTGGTACTTTAAACATCTAAATGTTTGTGCTGTAGATTAAATTCATGTGAATATTTGATGTTGTTTTGAAGATCTACAAAACGTTGTATTAATTATGTTTTCTTTCCCTCCAGAATGCTACGGTGAGCGTGAAGTACTCCTGGGGAGTTTTCCGAGCTCTCTCCCAGATGATCGCCCTCTCGTACGGCTCCATGGACGCGCCAACGAGTGAGAATTATAGATTTTTCTCTAAATAAAGCCCAGATATCCCGTTCTCGCTCAGCTATAAATACCCACCGCGTCACACTAAACAAGCCCGAGTGTCGGTGTCTCGTTTCTCCAGATTATGTGGAAATGTGGATCGTCATGGTCAGCATGGTGTCCGGCTGTCTGATGTACACCGTCCTCGTGGCCAACGCCACAACCATGATCGCCAACACCGACCCGGCCGCCAAGGAGTACAAGAGCAAGGTAGGAACATACATCTCGGTCGGAAACGAGCTGCTGTACTCCGTGAAACAGAAATAAGTGTTATGCATATACATATGTAGCATGGTTGAGTTGCTTTAATCTAATCTAGGGAGAGAGGGAGAGAATTTATTTTGGGATTTTTTTTTGTTTGTTTAGTCTCTCACTAATATATTTTATGGCTTATTTCTTAATTTCCCTGCATATTTATTCAAATTATCACGTCATATTAAGTCTAACAAATGGGGTAGGAATGGATTGGAATGGAATTTGCCACTACAATGCTAAAAACTAAATATTTTTGTTAAGATATACTGATTCTGATTCGTTAGTTTATTTGATTTGGTATGGACATGACAGTTACATTTATTTATTTCTTTTTATTTTTTTAATTTTATTTATAATTGTTTTTATTTTTTTATTAAGTTTTTTATTTTTTATTTTAATTTAAATTTCTATTATTTTTTGTTTTGTTTTGTTTTTTGTAATATATACAATATGATCAAGTTGCATAAAAAATAACTCAAATAATAATGACTGTTGGCATCAGGGCTTCACGTAATCAGTCAGTTATTTAGTTAGATAATAATAATCATAATAATCATCAAAAGGGAACAAATGAACAAATGAACAATGAAAAAAACTGACACATTTGTCCTAAAAGGATTTTTCTGACAGACCACAATGCACCTGGCTTTGCAAAGACGTAACATGAGCCATTAATCCCAGTTTTAAATCACCTCACAGACTCGTGAATGAACCTGCAGCTTGAGTTGCTCTCGGCACTGTAGCGCTGCGTGAATGTGTGAATGTGATCGTGGACCCTGAGAAACCCTTTGACTCCCCACAGATGAGCCGTCTGGAGCACTACATGGGCTTCATGAAGCTCCCGCCGGAGCTGCAGCTGCGCATCACCAACTACTACCAGGCCCGCTACGGGGGGAAGTGGTTCCAGGAGAAGGACGTCATGGACACGGTGTCCTCTGCGCTCAAAGAGGTGCGGCTCCGAAACTCACCGCCGCTGACCAACGTCTTCTCGTTTACTCTTTTGTAATAATCGTGTGTGTATTTTCTTTATTCATTCTCCAGCAAATCCTGATGGTGATGTGCAGCCGGCTGCTCAGAAAAGTGCCGATGTTTCAGACCAGAGACGAGAACTTCATCAACGCCGTCCTCTTCAAACTGGAGTACGAGGTCTTCCTGGAGGGGGACGCCATCGTCCGACAGAACGTCCCGGGCGACCGCATGTTCTTCATCGACCACGGCCAGGTCATCATGGAGGCCGACTCCTACGAGAGGGAGCTGTGTGACGGAGACTTCTTCGGGGGTGAGTTGGAGTCATATGTCTGATTATGTAAACCTTATTATGTATGACCTTATGTAAAAATGCTGCTGTACCGAATAAATTTCCCCTTGCAGGATTAATAAAGTATTTATCTATCTATCTATCTATCTATCTACCTATTAGCGAGTTTCTGGATTGTATCCGATGTTCCAGACAGTGACGTAAGAGGGGAGACGGAGGTGAAGCAACAACAAGGGAGTTTCACAAATGGTCCACTTTAGAGAAAATAACATACCAGGATGTGTTTTACAACTTTTCTCACACAGTTTTAGCCCAATTAACTGGAAATCTTATGTTAACGCCTCGAGAAAAATACTAACAAACCAAAACAAACTCTAGTTTTAACTTCACAGAAGAAGGGATAGTTGATAGAATGTTTTAAAGTACTTATTCAAAGTACTTATTCACCTAAAAGAAAGACCCCCCCCCCTTCAATGAATCAATATCAGTTAATATTTATACTCTCAAACCAGACTCCATTGTCAAAATCAGTATTTTTACCTCTCACAGAACACAGGAGTTTCTGGTCTACTGCTTCCTCCATCGGTTAGTGTGTTTGTGTTATTTTGACTTTGGTGCGTTAAAGGGTTAATTCAGATTCACCAAAGTCACTCAACAACACAAACAAACTAACAGACGGAGGCAGCGATAGACCAGAAACTCAAACTAAACTCAAACTAAAATGACTGTTTTTATCAATGGAGTCTGGCATTGGCTTCAGTTCCCCATCAGGAAGGTCTGTCTGACGACAAGAGGTGAAAACATTCTAAATATAGTGTACATTTAAACTGATATAGATTATTTTAGGTGTCTAAAATACGTCCACAGTAGCACTTTAATTTCTCTGTTTCTCTAAACTCCATCTACTGTAGTAAAACACTTCTAAACATCACCACTATCCCATTAACTCTAAAAATACCCCTCTCAGTAACATCTGTTTTACCCGAAGCAAAAGTACAATAAGTACACAACGAGGCTGTTTAAGTATTACATAATGAATTTAATGAATGGAAAAGATTAAAAAAAGGGCTTTCATTGGGTTTGTTGAAACCCTTTTTATGTACATTATTCATGAGGGGACTTTTTTTATTAAGCAGTATCACAATAATAGGTTGTACTTTCAAATATGCGTCTACTGGTTTATGCAGGATAACACTCCAGGGGATACTGGGATTAGATCACGGGAGGTTTAAATGTATGGGGTTGTTAAATTAATAATTAACCTCTGCGTTGAGCTTTGGAAATACACTTTTTAAAGGTGTAGTTTTGTTTTTTGTCCAGATTTATTTTAAATATCCACCTCTTTTCTCCTGCTTGTTGAACCGCATCAGAGCTGTTGGCAGAGGGTTTGTGTCGCGGGCCGCTGGATGCTATTCTGCTGCCTCTCTTGAGGAAAATCATGCCGAACTCCGTTTAAAAAAGCTGTCACTTCTACGCTGGATAATCCTCAGACCTCGCCGTGAGCAGTTTCCGCTCTCGACCACAGAAACCTTTGTCCCGGTGAAAACAGCTGACGGCTCGTTCTGTGGATTACCTACAGTAACGGGGGCGATGCTTCCAGGAAAAGATGTTGTTGTTTTTTTTGTGGGGGGTGGGAGGGGTGAGACGGATATTAAAAAATCTGGACAGATGAAATGAAAGCTATCTGCGTGGCTAGATATCACAGGAAGTACGTGATTAAATTTACGCAGTTTGTGAATGCAAGAGAGGCTGGAATTTAACATTTAAATTAAGTTTCAGCAACATTTAGTACGTTAATTACTTCAAAAAAGATGTATTTTAGATTTTCTGATAATATTACGACCGTGAAATGGAAGTAAGCGATCCATGGAGTTAGATTTTTTTAAGTTTCCAACTGTTTTTTCATAGCTCAGCATTAGTTTATTTGCATATGTGGGCAAAAAAAAAAATCCCTGTCAAACCAAAGATAAAAAAAAAAATCTATATTTTCCAATTTGGGGGATTTATTTAATTCTCTGGCTTTAAGTGGGAACAGGTCCTAATCTTTTTTTTGGCAGCGGACCTCCGCAGCGTTTAGAGAGCTAAGCAGGCTTCCCGAAAAACAACTCAGCTAAGTCCGGTTATTTAATTTGGGATTAATTGTCAGATCTCATCCCCGTCATTGGGGTTTACTCGCTCATTAACCGCGCTCTTGTGGTTCCCTCTGTGCTCCAACAGAGACATGTGTGCTGACCAAAGGCAAACATCTGGCCACAGTGAAGGCGCTGACCGACTGCCAGTGCTTCTCTCTGTCCTGGGACGACTTTCAGGAGGCGCTGGAGGGCTTCCCAGATGTCAAGAAGGATTTAGAGAAGATGGTTCAGCTCGACACTGATGGTGAACTTGTGTAAGACCAAACATTTGGACTTTCTTTTTTTTTTTTTTTTTTTACTGTACGAAAAGGGACAGGAGATGCGGATATTTCCTGGAGATTTTATATGATTATGTGACCGACAGTGAGACTGATTCCTCATGTGGACACGAGATGGACGGTTTTAATCTGACCGATGATTATTCAATCGGTTATAAATAAAATAAACAAAGTAAAGACGGGTCAAACCTTTTATCTCTACCTCCTTGTTGATACTGCAATTCAGCCTCTATGTTTGGAAACGTTAGTGACGAAAACAACAGAAGGATTTGGAAAAGTCTTGAACGGACATTCTGTTTTCATACAACTTTTATTTATTTTTGTAGTTTTGGCCATCATTATTATATATCATCATTATTATTAAAAACAAAAAGACTGAGCAAGAAACACAAGCAGCCAAACAACAAATAACTAGCCGATTAGTTAAAAAATATACATTTTGGGGCATTTATTTTGCTTTTGTTTGATGGTGACAGTGGAGAGAGACAGTTAATGTGGAGTAAGAGAGTGGGGGAATAACATGAATAACATCGCCGCTCAGGTCATTTGCCTCCATGTGGTATGCGCCCCAGTCACTCGGCTGTTGGGCGAACAGACCCAATTTAATTTAGTTTGCCCACGACTAGCGACCTGCCCGCTCCAAGCAGTATAGATTAGAGGATGTTAAAGATCTAAGACTATAACCGGCCGGAAAAGACATAATTAAAAATCCATCTGCTGCTTCAGCACCACGGACAGCGTGGTTCAGCAAGGCGGCAACCACTGAAAAGTGAAGCCAAAGCTTCATGTGTTAGAGCTGCATTCTCTCTCCTGACCACCAGGGGGCGACTCCTCTGGTTGTATAGAAGTCAAAGCTTCATGTGTTAGAGCTGCATTCTCTCTCCTGACCACCAGGGGGCGACTCCTCTGGTTGTATAGAAGTCAAAGCTTCATGTCTTAAAGCTGCATTCTCTCTCCTGACCACCAGGGGGCGACTCCTCTGGTTGTATAGAAGTAAAAGCTTCATGTCTTAAAGCTGCAATCTCTCTCCTGACCACCAGGGGGCGACTCCTCTGGTTGTATAGAAGTCTATAGAAAATGACTCTACTTCTCTCTTGATTTATTCCCTCAGTAAACATTGTAAACATGAGTTTATGTCTCAATCTCTAGTTTCAAGTCTTCTTCAATACAGCATGATGTTCATTTAGTACCAATCCAAACCATGTGACCGGCTTCAGCGATAGATTCTGATCTATTTTCTCCACATGCTGCGAGCAAATCTGGCAAGCAATAATCTACTATAAACAATCTAAATGATATATATATAATGTAAATGACCTTAATCTGGTAAATTCCTCACGCTTTTGACTTCCCTCCTCTCTCCCTGCTGTTCTCCCGGAGTCTCAATTCCCTCGATTCCTCCCCTCCCCACCCCCCTGATTGAAATTAAAAAATCCATTCACTATATTTATTACGAATGGCTTCGTGTCACCGTAGTCGGGGGCCATAGATTCTGCACAAACCTCAGTCAGCAGACCCTTTTGCTGCATGCATTTTCGTCATTTTGCAGACAAAGCGGATGGCATCTTTCTTCAAATTCACCTCCTGATTATTACCTAACTGTTTAAACAGCCATCACAGTTTGTAGTTCATAGTTTTCCTGTGCAATGACGGATTAGTTTTACCTATAAATTGTCATTTAGATAATCTGACAAAACACTCAACTGTCTGATTGTCTGACTTCTTGTGTTTCCCTGTTCAGATCTCAGCATACAAACAGAAAATGTACATGTTTTTATTTGAAATAATCATGCTTTGTCTCTTTAATCAACACATGCTTCAGGACGGTTTTCTAATCCAGGACCAGTGGAAACTATAAGACTGCTTTACAGACACGTCAGTCGATTTGATGTTCGCTTTACCCTGAAGTTGCTGCTCTACCGTCCATCCACTGGGGACTTTGTTGGACTTTGTGAGGCTGTACTCACTAAAATCATTAGGATATTTCAGTCTGGATTAAGGATGCTTAGATAAGACCCACGTTGTAATAAACTGGGATTTTTTTTTTTGCTTTAAAGGAAGGCTTAAAAAAAAAAAAAAACTTTCTTTTTCTCTAAAATGACATTTATTTGGAAGTAATATTACACAAGACATGTTAATGCCACTGTGAAAGCAAACACAGAATAAAGCCGATGCCATGATGTGATTATGAAACATCTGTGTGAGGCCAGCCGGTGGTTTCCTCTCATCTCACCCGAACACGCACACGGTGCCCGAGGCCAGCCGGTGTTTGTACTCGTAGAGGTAGTAGGAGGCCGGAGGGAAGTTGCACTTCATCTCCATCCTGCCCGGCACCACGTGGACCGCCACGCCGGACCCCAGCCCGTCCTGCAGCTTCCTCAGCATGCGCGAGGCCAGGTAGCGCCGCGCTCGGCCCGGGTCCTCCTCGATGGAGGCGTACACCTCCGGTGGCGGGTTGGGGATCTTCCACTCCAGGTCCACGATGAGCTGGTGGATGCGGCTCTTGTCCAGCGACGTGGGCGTGTCTCGGTAGCACGCCACCACGTGGGGGATGGGCACCTCGGACGCCACGGAGATCAAATTGTTGTGCTGCTGCTGCTGCGGCGGCGCGGCGGCTTCCTTTCCGTCCTCCGTCGCCTCCGTCTCCTTCTCGTCCTCCATGGGCCCCACGGCGGGGTGCAGCATCACCGCCCAGCGCAGCCAGTCGTAGTTCTTCTCCAGGGTCTTCAGGATGCTCGCCGCCGCGTCCTCGGGGGGAGAGCGGTTCTGCACGGCCTCCTGGAGCTCCTCCCGCACGTCGCCCTCCGCCTGCTCCAGGAAGTAGCTCAGGCAGCGGCCTCCTGAGGTCTTCATCCTCCGGTACAGGGCGCCCATGCGGTCGGACCAGGTCTTCATCAGCAGGGCCTGGTCCCTGCCCGTCAGAGACGCCTGCGTGAAGAGGCACAGCAGACCGGTGCCCAGGACGAAGTTAATCTGTTTGAGAGTAATGGGAGGAAAAAGATAAAGCCTTCAAAAAGTGGTCAAAAATAGCTCATGACATGTGTTTCACCCTGCAGGAAGAACCAGATGGTTTGTTTTTGCCACATGAATGCTATTAAAATCAAAGCCGGGCTTCGCAACTTTACTGTTCGCCCAAAGAAGTAATTTTAACATTATGTTCTAAGTGTTCAGAAATAACTCTTTCCAGAACTTAGGAGCCTCGGGAACTAAAAGTCCCGCTAACACATTGCTATTTGCACGTCGACAAACATCTGAAGAACCACAGAAGTTGTTCAAAAACAAACTTGTTTCAGGCGTCATTTTATTATTATTATTATTATTATATTGATTCCTGTAAACAAATTATGACGATATGTTGAGTGTTTTTGTTTGTATCCAACCACGCTGAGACAATAAGCGAATAAATTAACGTTTTAGTTATGGTGTTCTCTCCCCCTGTTGACACTAGAAACAACCAGCGGATGGTTGCAAATGAACGTTGTATATACTTGTATCAGTACCGCGGTACCGATCCGTTCTTCACAGATCATCGGAAAATACTATCATGGAGCTTTTTTTGGAGGCAGGAACTTCGACTCAGGAACCAAAACTGAAACCAGGTTAACCAGGCGGCAACCTCCGGTTCTGAAGAGAGAAGCCAAAGCTTCATGTTTTAAAGCTGCATTCTCTCTCCTGACCACCAGGGGGCGACTCCTCTGGTTGTATAGAAGTCAAAGCTTCATGTGTTAAAGCTGCATTCTCTCTCCTGACCACCAGGGGGCGACTCCTCTGGTTGTATAGAAGTCAAAGCTTCATGTGTTAAAGCTGCATTCTCTCTCCTGACCACCAGGGGCGACTCCTCTGGTTGTATAGAAGTCAAAGCTTCATGTGTTAAAGCTGCATTCTCTCTCCTGACCACCAGGGGGCGACTCCTCTGGTTGTATAGAAGTCTATAGAAAATGACTCTACTTCTCTCTTGATTTATTCCCTCAGTAAACATTGTAAGCATGAGTTTATGTCTCAATCTCTAGTTTCAAGTCTTCTTCAATACAGCATGATGTTCATTTAGTAAATTATGGTCCATTTAGAGTCAAACAGACCATAAAGCAGGGGATGCTTTAGGGGCGGGGCTACAAGGTGATTGACAGGTTGACACCAGAGAGTATACGGCGTCTCTACGTCCTCCTCAGTCCTAATATGGTCACTTCCTGTTCACTGGCTGCAAAAAAAACAGATAGCGACGGCCAAAATCCAAGATGGCGACGGTAAAACATTTCCACAAACCAAATGGGTGACGTCACGACGACTGCACCCACCGAGTTCATTTTTTTAGTGTTTTAAATTCTGGCCAGATTTTACACATTGCCCCTAAGAACACAATATATTTGTGTATTTTTTACACAATCAAGAAGGATCTGTTTCGGAGCAAGATCTGAGTTCAGGTTTTCTTCCGATGTGGCCGGATCCAACACCCTTATTATTGCACATTATTCTTTACAAATCTTAATCTTAACAGGGGTAGTTTACATCAAACTCAATCCTAGCACAGCTTTCTTGTATCTTCAGCAGAACACCGACCCATCTGGGATTATTTATAACTACACTGAACTTAAAAGACTTAATAAAATCGTTTCAGCAGAACGGAGGCTGGTTATTACTGTTTTGGCTCATTCTCAAAACATTTCCTGTGTTCTTGCAGCATAGACGTATCACCCGCGACGTGTTTACACATGATAAGTTCTTCAAGGTTAAAGGAACACGGCTGCGGTTCCTTTGCTTAAGAAGGTCGGGTTCTCCAGTCTGGAGTTTACAGCGGTGACTTTGATCCAGAGGGCAGATTTCTCGGCTCATCACGCAGAATGAAGTCCGGCTGGTTGTGATCGAGCCGCTCACTACGCCTGCACAGCGGAGGAAATTCTTTGCTCTTGGCTTTTTACACTTCTTTGAGTCCTTGAAAGGAGCCAAAAAGAAATCACTCGTTTGGCACCAATTTAAAGGAGAAATTGCTTCGTCATTGGGGCGAATCCACTTCTGTCTTTTACAGCAGCAGCTGTGTTGAATGACTTTACATCTTTAAACGTCCCTTAAAATTATGGCACATATAGAGTTTTAATAAATCAACGGCTCTAGATATTCTAATATGAAATAATTTTGATAAATAGCTGCTATTTGTAACTCTCATTAGCCTACAACAGAATATGGCCCCGGTTTTGTGTCTCTTTGTAGTTGTTTTGTGTCTCTTTGTAGTCATTTTGTGTCTCTTTGTAATTGTGTTGTGTTTTTTTGTAGTTGTTTTGTGTCTCTTATAGTTGTTTTGTGTCTCTTTGTAGTCACTTCTTGCCTCTTTGTAGTCATTTTGTGTCTCTTTGTAATTGTTCTGTGTCTCTTTGTAATTGTTCTGTGTCTCTTTATAGTTGTTTTGTGTTTTTTTGTAGTTGTTTTGTGTCTCTTTATAGTTGTTTTGTGTCTCTTTGTAGTCACTTCTTGCCTCTTTGTAGTCATTTTGTGTCTCTTTGTAATTGTTCTGTCTCTTTGTAATTGTTCTGTCTCTTTGTAATTGTTCTGTGTCTCTTTGTAATTGTTCTGTCTCTTTGTAATTGTTCTGTGTCTCTTTGTAATTGTTCTGTGTCTCTTTGTAATTGTTCTGTGTCTCTTTATAGTTGTTTTGTGTCTCTTTATAGTTGTTTTGTGTCTCTTTGTAGTCACTTCTTGCCTCTTTGTAGTCATTTTGTGTCTCTTTGTAATTGTTCTGTGTCTTTGTAATTGTTCTGTGTCTCTTTATAGTTGTTTTGTGTCTCTTTGTAGTCACTTTTTTCCTCTTTGTTGTTGTTTTGTGTCTCTTTGTAGTAAATATTTGTCTTTGTGGTTGTTTTGTGTTTCTTTTAAGCCCTTGTGTGTTTTTATGTGGTCGATTTGTGTTCCTTTGGGGTCATTTTTTTGTCTCTTTGAGGACACTTTCTGTCTCTTTGTTGTTGTTTTGTGTCTCTTTGTTGTAGATGTAGTTGATGGCACATATAGAGTTTAATACATGCGGGTTAAACCCAGGTCAGTACCGCTAATGGGTTTTAAAGATAATCATTTTACATAACAAGTAATCTTGTGACTTCTGCAGTATCTATTAAGGTCCATTTATTCATATGTGTGTCTTGCTCAAGGGCAGGGCAGATGGAGTAATGGAAATTGACCATCCAGTCACTTAGGGTTATTTTGGTCAATTTAACATAAAATAAAAGAGAAAGCTCCATTTGACCGAATGCAAAAAAGGGAAATATGTGCACTCAAACGTGGGAGTTTAGTCACAGTTATGTAATGTTTCACACAGAATACTGGCTTTTAAATTTAAGTTTAATTTAAGTGGATAATAAAAAGTTTTCCCGCACCGGGAGGTGAAAGGGAATTTGCCAACTCAGCAGACAGAGGAAGACAACAGAAGGTCACAGCTCTGCTGGATTTAGCATTCAGTTTATTTTCATACCAAGAAGATAGATGCAGCTTTATTCCCCCACAGGACCTCCAGGGTTCTTTGTTTCTGTCAAATCTATCTCCGTGGTCTGAGAGCTGAATATTTAATCCTGTACAGCTGTGTTCCTCAATGCTTTTCTTTTTCTCATAAACTTATCCTCAGGGAAGATTTAGTTTATTTGCATTACATTTGCTGAACTGACGTCTGACGTGGCTTCTTAATACTTGTGTTGGGTGTATTTTTAGATCAGTTAGCGCTTCAGTTAAAAAGAAGTTTGTCCGAATTTTTCCTCCCTGTGTGTGTGTGTGTGTGTGTGTGTGTGTGTGTGTGTGTGTGTGTGTGTGTGTGTGTGTGTGTGTGTGTGTGTGTGTGTGTGTGTCAGATTGCTGTGTCATCTCAGGCTTCCTGCAGGAGTGTGTGTCCTTGTATAATGAGTTGTGGAATTAAACTTTAATGTCCCCCCTGTAGGGGGACGAGTTGAACACAGCCCCCCCCCCCCCCTTCCTCCTCCCCCCACCCCCACCCACCCCTCCTCCCTCCACTAACCTTGACACAGAACTCCCTCAGCTCCCAGCGTTTGGGCTTGCGACTCAGAATGAGCTCCTCCAGCAGCGTGGGCTGGTCGGTCAGCGCCGACACGCCCATCAGACGGTTGTAGAGCGCCGTCAGCTGCCTCTCCAGCCGGTAGTCCTGCACGTACTGCAGGAACACCTCCGTCTCCTTCTTGGTGAAGTCTGACTTGGCCCTCACCTGGAAGAAAGGGGGGGGGGAGGGGGCGGGGGGGCATTATTTATTCAGTGTAATAAATGAATGCCAAACCAACAATTTGAGATATTCTAATATGAAATCAAATTGATGAATAGCTGCTATTAATGTGTCATTGTGGTCAATTATTTTATTTTTGAGGTCATTTTGTGTTTCTTTTAAGTTGTTTTGTGTCTCTTTGTAGTTGTTTTTTGACTTTGTGTCTCTTGTTGGTCATTTTTATTTCTCTTTTCAGTCATCTTGTGACTCTTTGTAGTTGTTTTGTGTCTCTTTTAATCGTTTTGTGTCTCTTTGTAGTTGTTTTGTGTCTCTTTGTAGTTGTTTTGTGTCTCTTTGTAGTTGTTTTGTGTCTCTTTTAAACGTTTTGTGACTCTTTGTAGTTGTGTTGTGTCTCTTGTCTATTTACTGAGGAAAACTCAGACACATCGACACTAAACAAAAGTGAGCTCAGTTCACTTAATTCAGCTAAACTGATAAACAACTGGAAGGTTTTTTTTTTATTTTTATTAAAATGCCTGAAAAAAAGAGATGAAATGTCTTTTGTACTGAGTCCATTTAAGATATTTCTCCATTTTTAAATAATTACACAGGAAATGAAAAGCATAAGCCTGTTACGGACTGTTATAACTAAACAGATGCTTCAGTCACACATCCGGCCACATATCCACATTTACATAATACTCTTAGCGTGATGGGTTCGGTCACGCATCCGTTTAGTAAATTGGCAGCACACTCGTTTCTCTTCAAGGTCAGCTTCGCCTTAAGAGCCCTGAACGTGTTTACAAAAACTACGCGTTAGATTTAAAGGAGCTGCATATGTTCTCTTTCCTCTCTGCAGCAGGTCACAGAACACTGTTTAGTTTTTATTCTAACAAATCGTTCCCCCTTTGTTTCCTATCCAACTCCCTGGTGGAGCAAGAAAGCCAATCTCAGTTTTTTTTTTTAAGGACAAGTTAATCTAAGACAAATATACAAATTAGCATAATAACAAATATATAAAAATGCATAAATGAGTGTAAACAAAGGCAAAGTGATTGGTGACCTTCTGTCCTGTGAGGCGACCTTGAGCAGCACATTGAATCTCCACTAGTCACAAGAGGGACTGAAAGTCAAGAAGGTCTCTTGTATTTCCTTTTGACAAATAAAGCGGTGAGCTGGTGTTTGCTTTCATTCACACCGTGAGAAAGTGTTTTCCAGTCGTCCTCTCATACAGCTGAATGTGTCTGTGGAGCAAATACTCTACAAACTAGAACTAGAAAAGTGAGGATTTTTTTTAACACTTATAACATTCTTTCATGCAAAAGAATACTACTGTTTATATTTTTTTAAGGAAAACGTAATTCATAAGAATACTTAGCACACGTACAATACAAATTAGGGGCTGCATCTAAAGCTTAATTTAATTATTTATTAATCAGTCAAATATTTTTTTGATGAAAACTGATTTATTGTTTGATCTGTAAAATGTTAGAAAATAAGGAAAAAAATTTTGTCGTCCGGTTGTGTCTCCTGTAGTTGTTTAGTGTCTCTTTGAGGTCTATTTGTGTTTCTTTTAAGTCGTGTTGTGACTCTTTGTAGTTGTTTTGCGACTTTGAGTCTCTTTGAGGTCATTTTGTGTCTTTTTTATGTTGTTTTGTGTCTCTTTTTGGTTATTTTGTGTCTCTTTTAAGTCGTGTTAACTCTAGAAAAATAAGGACAAATGCATAGGGTAAACTAATTTAACTAACAGATATCACCATGAAACTTCACCAGTTGGTTACTTAAATTAAGACGATGTTTAAATATGCAAATGAGGCATTCTCGTATCAAATATGTGCTATTTCACATGCTGTGCTCCACTCTCTCCTGACCTTCACAATAAAACACTCCCTCACTAAGCTGATATTAGACCACCCTCCAAAATAAAAGCAGTCGCCTCTCCTGAGTATCCCTGAATGGGCCGTCTCCTCACCGCGGTGCCCAGCTGGTAGTACACCACGGCCAGGTCGTCCTCCAGCCGGTGGACCTCCTGGTCGTCCAGCAGGCCGTGACCCGATGCCCCCAGCTCCTGATCGATGTGGTCCAGGTTCTTCTTGGCCGACTCGCTCTCCTCTGCTGTGGCGCTGCCGCCCAGATAGGAGCAGATGCCCTGAACCAGGACCCTGAAAACACGCGTCATAGAAATGGTGTGTGTGTTCTGCATGTGGAAAAGAACTTGGAAGGTTTAATGTTTTCTTTATAGCGGTCCAGACTCACCTCACGGTCTGCATGTAGCCCACTGGCTCCAAAACCTTTCCAAACATCGCCATGACTCCAGAGCTGACTAACAAGAAATATATTTAAAAAGAAACATGAATATATAAATAAATAAGAAAACAGTTAAACACACAATTTTTTTTATTCTGAATTTGTTGTAAATGTATTTACCTGATCAAACTTGAGCCCTTCTTTGAAACTGTTGGTTCCGTGTGCACGTTTGTACTGACCTTCACCGTTTGTCCGGTATTTATACACTCACACTCACAACCAGGTAATCTGATAAACGTTCTCCTTGAGAGGAGGAGGTAGACTCAGTGGTGGAGAGCAGTGATGTCATTTAACTAGGAGTTTAACTACATTTTGAAGTAGCTGGCTTTATTGTTGCATCGTTATTCAAGTAGTTAAAATGACAAAAGCACTTTGTCATTGCAGTATTTTACTTCCTTTTTAATTAAATTTTTTTATTACATTACATTACATTTCATTTAGCAGACGCTTTTATCCAAAGCGACTTACAATAAGTGATTCAACCATGGGAGTGCAAACCCAGAACAACAAGAATCAGGAAAGTACAATTCCTCAAGAAAGCCAAACTACCAAGTGCTATGAATACATGCCATTTAAGTGCTACTAGAGTACTAGTAAATTAAATTTATATTTAATTGATGTCCAGTGCCCGATCTCAAAAATGTTTTAATGAAAGTGAAGAACATTTTGTGTCCTTTTGATTTTGATTTGCTCCAAAATTCTCCTTGTGCTCTTTTTTTGCACCTCTTTGTAGTCAATGTGTGTATCTTTGTGGTCGCTTTGTATTTATTTGTAGTTGTAAAACTATTATTATGGTCTGGATTCAGTGCTCTTGTCGTATATTTCAAGCGACAGTGATGTTGGAGTGATGATGAAGGAATCTCCGCGGACACTGTTCTTGCTGGTATAATGAAGTTTATTACAAACAAGCAACATATGTCAAGACGGGCGACATGTACACCCGGAGAGTCCCAAAGTCGAACAGAACTCTACCCGTCGGGGCTCTCCCGATCACTTATATATGGATGTTGTTTACGCCCCAGACTTGAGGATAAAATGACGTCATAAACAGGGCCCCCAATGAAATATATGTTTCGGACATATGCATACACACTCCTTCATCCTCAAGGCCAAAAACACTCCCCAGAGGGGTCACCCAGCGGGCCCCAGGTGTGTAACATCAACAGTGGATCCGACCTTCCAAAGTCCCGGGCCCCTTCACGTATGCTATCTTCATGCCTTATAAGAGGAAAATATACTACACTCTCATGTAGGGAATCCATCAACATTCAGATATAAGTTGTTTTTCGTAATTTTATAATCTGTTTTTGTAGATGGGACTGTTGGTTTTGACCCTTTTGATTCAAGAGCACAAACTCTTTCACTTTTATTTGACTTTATGGTGCTGTTTGTTGAAAAGAGAGGTGGTATATTAATGGCAGGTCCAAGCAAAGCTAGACCTGAACTGAGGTCAAATTACCTGACCTCTATTGTTTGATGAGAAACAGCTCCATCTTCTGGCTGCAGGGCCTCATTATTTAACCTTTTCACTGTGTACACTACCTTTTGGTACACTTTTGTATTTTTACAAATGTTGAACGCAGAACTTTTACTGGTAACAGAGTATTTCTACACTGTGGTACTGCTACTTTGACTTTAGTACAAGATCCGAGTACTGCTTCCACTACTGCAAACACTTAATTATAATTATTTACACAGAAGTCTGAATGAAACTACCCCGATAATCAGATAAAAGTCATTGGCACTCCTGTTTTGTGAAAAGAAAAAAAAACTGTCAAGATATCCATTTTGTTGTTTGTATGTTTCTACATGTGCAGATATATATTTATTTGTATATACATAGATTATTATTGTTTCTTTTGGTGTGTTTTAAAATATATATACACATATATATGTATATACGTATATATACGTATATATATACATATATATTTATATATGTATATATATATGTATACAAATAAATAAATATATATATATATATATATATATATACAAACAAATGTGTATATATATATATATACATACAAATAAATATATATCTGCACATGTTTGTAAAAATAACAAAAAACTGTCAAGATATCCATTTTGTTATTTTTACAAACGTGCAGATATATATTTATTTGTATATATATACCTATATATCTATATAGAGATATATAGATATATATCTCTATATAGATATAGGTATATATATACGTATACATATGTATATATATATATATATATATTATTGTTTATTTTGGTGTGTTTTAAAAAAAGTTTAAAATAGCTTTTACAATGTATATTTTATTTGTACCTGCTATTCATTTATTTATTTATTCATTGGCCTATCTGCGTTTTTTTTTTTTTTTATTATTTGTATACTTGCTTTTCGTGTGTGTGTGTGTGTGTGTGTGTGTGTGTGTGTGTGTGTGTGTGTGTGTGTGTGTATGTGTGTGTGTGTCCATCTGTAAAACACACTTAATGGTCTGTGAACAAATATTGGAACTGTAATAGACTATTTGTGCCTTGAGCGCTTGAAACCCACGAAGAAGAAGAAGAAGAAGAAGAAGAAGATGACGACACTTCCGGTTAAAGCCGGGGAAAACGAAGGCGGTAAAATCGAACCGTTCTTCAGCCGGTAAACAAACGGTCCGCCCGGAAGAGTCATATTCTCGGACTATTCTTTTAAACTTTTTACATAATTAAGACTGGTGTCTGAAGATGGACCCGACGGCCCGGTTCTTCACCGCGCTCAGGAAGATGGCGCTGACTCTGGAGTCCGAGACCGTGAAGCTCCAGCACGAGTTCGACAACCGCGACAACCACGGTGACGACAGCGACGACGGTGACGGTGGTGAGTGAGCGGCGACAGCACCGGCCACCGGTCGACCCCCCCCCCGCCCCCCGCCCACGGTAGTCGTGCACAAACACCCGTTAACTGACTCTATCGTTCGGCTCTCGTTTCAGGCGCCGCAGCGAAAGCCTCGCGCGCGTATCACGAGGTGAAGTGTGACGTCAGCGAACTAAAGGTACGAGAACAACACGCACTGCGAATCTGCCCGTTAACGTTTTTAAAAGAAGAGCAGTGATGGAGTGTGGTTGTTCGCCTCGCACAGGGGCAGATCCAGGGGCAGATCGCTCAGCAGAGGGCACAGAAGGACGAGGTGACCGGCTTCATCCAGGCCTGTCGAGTGATGGAGCAGAGGGTCGCCGAGGACATCCAGACGCTGAGGGGACACTGGGAAAAGTACGGTTACCAAGCTCCCCGAGACACCCAGGGGCCAGCCGGTGAGTAACGACTGTAGCTGCTACGACTGCAGTCAAAACAAAATGTAATTTCCGATGTATGGATACTTGTCTCTAATATCGATAGCATGCCACCTCGCAAGGTATCTCTTCCAATATCAGGACATTCTGATGTTGAATTTCAAAATGAAAGCCCTAGAAAATCACATTCATGAGCCAATGTGTCTCTAATTTAAGATTAGATTTTAAAGCAAATGGTCCAAAGTTACAAACTAATTTGACTTCAGATTAATAGTAGACCACCTCAAGTTGTCACTCAGAGACAATCAAGACATTCTGATGTTGATTTCAAAATAAAAGCCCTTTAAAATCCCCAACAACCAAAACTGTCATGAGCCAATTTACCTCTAATTTCAGATTTAATTTGAAAGGAAATGGTCCAAAGTTACAAACTAATTTCACTTTACATAAATAGTAGACCACCTCAAGTTGTCACTCAGAGACAATCCAGACATTTGGATGATTTACTGGAGGTACAACAGTGGAAGTACTAACTGTAGCTGCTACTGAGGGAGTATTTACTGACGATACTACAGTGGAAGTTATTTGATGTTCCTAAATGATCTTGGGTAACAACATGCACTCATTGTGACTCTTTCCCCCGACACAGAAGCCAAAGATGAGGCGTCGGAGGCTGAAGATGAAGCAGCAGATGAAAGCGAGACTAAATCATCACCGGGAGGAGAAGGAGAAAACCGGGGGGAGGACAAAGGTCATCACTCCTCATCGCTGCCGCCGGGACCGCCGCCCTTCACCGACGTGCTGCGAACCCCGCAGCTCTCTGATTTCGGCCTCTCCGAGGTGGCCATGAAGAGGGCCCTGGCCGGGGTGGAGTGGTGCTCCGAGGTGCCCCCTATGCCCGAGTTGAGCCTCCCTCACCCCACGCTCAGCACGCCCTTGACCCCCAAATGTGCCCTGCGGATGGATGACGACGAGCTGCAGACGCCTCAGATGTCCGACTTTGGCATCTCGGAGCACACCATGTGTCTGAACAACGACTTCACCATGGATCTTTTCCGGAAGAACATTGAAAAGCCCCAAAGGTAGAACATAACGAGCGTCGCACGATGCCGTATATGACCTCTGACCTCTACTGGCATCTGTTATTACCGCTTTACGAGTGTCCATTTCTTTGACAGACCGCCTCTAGTACCTCCAGTGGACACTCTCATGGAGGGTTTGCACACTAAAGGTATGAAACTCTTGGAGCTTCCTCCTCTTCGTCACTTCCATCTTTAAGTGTTCTTTACTTTTTTTTGTTACAGCATTTCTTTTTCTGTTTCTCTGCTGAATCGCCTCCTTTTTTTCTTATTTCTTTTCAAGGGTTTCTGATCAAGCGTTCCCATTTATAACATTCTCCTTCGCTCTTATTTCTCTTTTCTAAACACGTCCACAACTCGTTATCATTTGTATTTTCAATACTAGTGCAGATACAATACCAGAGTTTCAATACTAATATTAACACATTTTCTTTTAAATAATTTTTTAACAATAATTTTTAAAAAGCTCTCACATTTTAAAACACAAGAACTTTGCCTCAATAAAATCTTTATTTATTTAAAGTCTTTATTTTAAAGAAAATGAGACATTTGATATCAGATTTTTAGCAATTCGTTACAAAAACGTATCTTTAACCCACATTTTGGCAATGTTCTACTTTTCTGTGCCGACTGTGTTTCTTGTAATTATGCTGAACTATAAATCTAAGCGTTTTTTTTTTTTTTTTTTCATCAAATTGCTCTCAATCATAAATCATTGTATTATCCTTTTTCGCGAAACTACTTGTAGTGGGATTAGAAAATGGAATTGTATCTCTACAATACTGGGTAAGATATTTTTTATAGAAACTTTAGATGAAGATACTAAAAACCATCAGCTTTCAAAAACTTAAATATAGCTGAGGCTGACACTTTAAAGGGACCGTAGAGATGTTTGTAAGTGTGGTTGTATGAGGTACTTCTACACAGTCTGTGTTTTACTACAGTAGATTGAGAAAATCAAAGTACTGCTGTAGACGTATTTTAGACACTTAAAATAATCTATATCAGTTTAAGTGAATGTTATATTTAGAATATTTTCACCTTGTTGTCTGACAGACCTTTCTGAAGGGGAACTGATCCGTTATTATGGTCTCTTTAAAGACACCCGACTCCATTGACAAAAAGTCATTTATATAACACCCAAACAAATCGTTCTACATAACACAAACAAAAATACAATTCCAAAAACTCTTCTTCATCCTCGTTGTGAAAAATTAAATGACACGTGTTTTTTTTTTTTTTTTTTTTTTTTTAAAAATACATATCACATTGTTCTTATTGCCTTCAGCACAGAACTTGGAGTCCCCAGAGCCGCCTGTGTTTTACACCCCGGGGCTCAAAATCAAAAAGACAAACGGTCACCGTGCCCCACCGGCACAAAGCCACGGCGACCCAGAGTCCCCCGGTCGGCCTGGAAACCTGCCCACCACCCCCGAGGTCCCGGAGTTTCAAACCCCGTACTTGAACCGGATGGCCACCTCCAGAAAGGTACGCACGTTTAACGTGTGTGTGTGAGACATTTCATTGATTTGAATTGTTTATTTCTTAATCCAGACTCGCAGAACTCAGAGTTTTTGCATTTTTGTGTTCACAGAGTTCACGTCAGCCTGAGCCGATCGACATGCAAGCCGCCGCCGCCGCCGACCTTCAATCGCCTCGTAACATAGCAACCGGCTCCAAGCGCCCCTGGGAATACGATGTGCCGGATATATCCATCACGGGCGTGGAGCACGGCCAGATGCCGGAGATGCCAAACCTGGAGTCTGTTTTGGGGAATTCTTTACAAACAGTAAGACCAAAGTATTTTCCCTCCAGATTAGTGATACTCAACCTGTGGTCCGCGGGCCAGAAGGGTGTCGCGGGCTGTTTTCTAATTCACAATAAAAAATAATTTGATTGATATTGGGACAGAGATCCAGGGTTATCCCCGCGTGTCTTTCATGTGTGGGCGGATACACAACATTTTAATTACAAGATAGAATCCTCTTACGGCTCAGTTACAGCCCGAATATTCACTTCCATTTGGTTTGAGGGGTTGTGTGGTTAAATGTAGTTTACAGATACCATATTTTATTTTATTATATATAGTTATGCCGGATTGTTTATTTATTTTCATTGTACGTTGATATGTTTTTTTTTTTTTACTCCCGTCAGTGAACGGGTACCTCAAATCACATTTCACTCCCGACACAAAGGTCATGATAACGATGGTAAATCTGTTCATTGAAAGACAGTTTTTTAACAGACCTTCATAATGCACTATATGAAGGGAAGTATAGCACAAAAAGCTTATAAACAACAAAGATATAACAATCTAACAACAAGACAAAATGGCTAATATTCTGTATTTTCCTGATGTTTTAGCTCCACACTTAATCATGAATCACAGATGAAAAAAAAGCCTCTTTGCTGAATGTTGGCCTGCCTCATGTTAAACCCCCAGAGAAGTGCTAAAATGCAGAAGAAGACTGTGGGGCATAAAAAGGTGACCAAGGAGTCCACTGTCTGCAATCTGGAGCTGGACGGCCCCACGCAGGAGTTCAGCTTCGGGACACCCCGCCTCCGGATGGACTACCAGGAGCCCAGCACCCCGGAGATGCCCGACCTCAGCTCTGTGACGCAGGACATCTGTAAAGTGAGCCTCGTTCACTTTAAGTGTTTTTAGTTAAATATTATACAGAACGACGAGTTTGATAAGTCAAATTCCATGTTCTCATGATTTGCTCTTTTTTATTTTGAAGCTTCTGACCAGGGCTCAGTCGAAGAGGACGGCCATGGCGGTGGTGCACCCGAATGTCAGGCCAGAAAATGATAGAATCAGGTAATCAGGTTGTGTATGTTCATATATTTGGGGGATTTAGAGGTGGTTCGTTTTGTCTAATTGTAAGCTTCATTTCCTTCCATCCTGCTGCTTTATTCCTGCCATCCTCGTATCGTTCGTTGCTTTTTAAATCCAGAATTAACCTTCATCGTGTCTCTCTCTCTCTCTCTTCCCAGAGCTGTGAGGTTGTCCGAGGTGTCGGAGAGCGAGTTCCAGAGTTTACCGAAGTACCTGAAGCGGATGACTCTGCACAACCTCAACCAGGCCATCCACAACATCAACAAGTTCACCGCAGAGAGTCTAGGTCGGTGCTGCAGAACACTTGTTGTTTAAGTGTTAGAAAGGGAGAGGAATTACACAAAAATATACATTATTTCTGTTTTTACAACCTCCACACACTCATCATACATTAATGTTGGATACGTTAGTTATCTACTCGTATGCTTCCAAGATGAAGAAGTTTACAACAGCTTGAGCCTCCGTTGTTTATTTTTCTTTAATTCATAAACACGATCTTTAGGCAAGTTCTATAATTCAGACTTATTTGTAAGGAGGCTCTGGTGGGAGTGTGTTCATACAGCACATTCCAGCAACGAGCAACTTCAAAGCACTTTAAATAAAACATCACGTAGGTACAATTCAAAACTGTCATTTCAGAGAATGGGGAAAATAAAATCAAGCTAAAATAGAATAAGAGTGGAAGCTGGAACATTTCCTGCTTGGTTTCGTGTGTGAATGCGATCAGGAATCTGTAATCGGGGGAAGTCTGCGCCGCCAATTTCTCTCTTTCAGTGGAAATGCCGCTACGATTGAGTTCTTGCGATTTCACACGAGAGTTGCGGGATCAAGAGACGACACGAAAAATCCATCTAGTCAGTTTTTAAGTAATGCGTTTGTCCTGTGAGGAGCGACACAGAGAGGCGACTGCCATGTTCCATTAAATTGTTTTTATTGCCCCAAAATACCAGGAAGAAACGCTGCATCACCACAGATGAAACTTAGAGGTACAGTAGACAGATTAATCTGGCAAACCTCCACAAAGAATGGAAAATAATGTTTTTGCATCCGATTGCAATTCTCCGTGTGGACAAACCCCTTGCAGGCAGAAGGGAGAGAATACAGGGAAAATATAAGGCCAGGATTTGGGAAAGGAGGTGGAGAATTATCTGTTTATTCGTTTGTTTTAATAATGTAAAACCTTATTTTTTTTCTCATGTATTTAAAAAAAAAAAGTCTTTATTCATTTATTTTTCATGACACAACTGCAGCTCTTATGAACGCACTTCAGTTACCACCGACTCTCTGAAGACGCTGATAAACGTCGCTGCGTTTGGCTGTCGGCGCTGATCTGTGAGGAATTTAAACTATTTCAGGCGACGAGGCTCGTTTGTCTGCATATAACCTCATTTATATAAGTGCAAATATCATATTTGTGCAGGTTTAGCAAAAGCTGCGCAATGGTTTTGTGAATCCTAGTCTGGAAAAGTGAAATACTGAGCAGTAATTCAACAGTTAACCGAGCTGAGGTTCACAAGAATGTTGTATTAGCCTCAGACGGCGACTAAAAGTCTAATTGGTACGTAGTCTACGGGGTGTTTGCTCTACCAGGTGAGCTATAAACAAGCTTGTTCCTCCAGTTTTAGTCCATAACACAAACGCTAACGATGCTTCTGACCGGGCGCCGCTCTGCGTTTCCCTCTGCAGGAGGACAGACGGAGTTTCGGATGGAGGAGCTGAGGAGGCTGTGCTCCGCTGGAACCAAGACCCCGGTGTACGTCCTGTGTCTGACGGAGCTGAAGCGGCTGCAGCACACGGGTGGAGCCAGGAGCTCCTCCTCCGTCTACAAGCTGTGCACGCACAACTAAAGGTTGCTCCCACGCATCGCACAAATGTAGAGTCAAAACCTGGTTCGCCCGTCTTTTAGTTCCACCTGTCTGCTACTCTTCTGTCGACGTGCAACTCATAATGGTGCCAGATGAAGCCGGCCGGGGGACGTTCGTGTCTGGGTTTTAAATAGTTTTGATGCACGGCGAGTCAATTGTTCTGGATACAAACTCTGTAAATTATCAAGTTAATAAACACGGAATATGTAAATTAGTCTTCTACAGACTCCTAATCGGGCAGTATATTAGAAAGATGGGTTTTTTTTAAGTTTATTTATGGGTAAAAGATGAAATTACATTAATAATTAAGGCTAAACAATGTCACACAAATGTGTAAACATGCACACAAGACTTTGAAGCTTTTAAAATCAAGAGCCGCCTCTGTTTTGGATCTCGTGGTGAGATTTCTGTTCAAACGCACACTTGTGGTGTATTTCAGGTTGTAAAAGCAGCGATAACACACTGTAGAAATTATTTAAGGTCCTGCATTCAAAACTTAACCGAAGTGAGAATTAAAAAAGCATTAAAGTACCAAAGTTAAAGTATTCAATTTGGACAAAATGGCCCATTTCAGAATAAATGAACAATAGTAATACTGGATTATTATCCATTGTGTTCATCACTTTATATACTGCTGGTTAGCTTGTGATCAATACATTCTGGGATCAATAGTTATTATAAATGTATATTACATCTTTTTATTGGGATGTTATCTTGTATGTAGATTCTGATTATTCAAAGTGACTTAAATAAATAAAAAGTACAATATTTCTCTCTGATTTGTTATGAAGTAGAAGTAGAAAATTAAATTACTCTAGTACAATTTTGAGGTACTTGTGCAGTACTTGAGTAAATTTACATTTTTACCACTGCTCAAGTCATGGCATTGAATATCTGATCTTCAACACAAATACAGGTAAGTTGTTTATATATATATATATATATATATATATATATATATATAATTTCTTTTTTTTTAAATTTATTTATTTTTTTAATATAAATATGTATATATTTATTTAAATATAAATATATATTTATTTAAATAGAAATGTGTTATTCGGGTGGCCAAACTTTTTATTTATTTTTATTGTGGAACATTTAGAGAACAATATAACGAGAGTAAATGTAGTTTTCAACCAGTAGTTTTAACCAGGAAACCCCAATGCACCATAGGAAATACTTTTTCTATCAAAAAAAAGTATTTCTTTACTCTTAAAGACTAATACAGTGCCCATTTAAAATACATTGATATGTGTAAATATGTAGATAATTTAAGTGACATAAACTTTAAATTATTGGTTCCTTTTCATGGCCTCTTAAAAAATAACTGAGTCTTTGAATCTAATATTAAATATATAATATTCTTTTATTTTTGATATTTAAAATATTGTATTTTCTAAAGAGTTATTCATTTTAGTTTATTACTTTTTAAATAATGATCACTTTAACATCTTATATTTATACATAAAATAAATAGAAGGAATACTTTTAAATGTATTTTTACTACATTTAGTCGACATCTGGTGTTTAAATTAGGATTTTTAATGTACAAACAGTGTAATTTATTTATATGTTTTTAGATTATTTTTTAAAAACTCCCGCATATTTGTTTTAGCCGTTAGAGTTGTTGCAGCATCGCGCGAGTACAGATCTAATTTCAGTGACGTCGCCTGAAGACGGACCAATCAGATCGGCGAATGCAAAACGACCGTTGGTGACGACGCTAGAGTTTTTCTTCCTTTTTTTTTCTTCTTTTTTTTTCCTCTCTTCCCCTGCCTCCAGTCGGCCGCCATTTTGGGAGTCAAAAAACATCCAACAAACAGCAGCGCACACCTCCATGCTCCGCTCGTGGCCTTTACTATGGTTCACACGTGCGTGGTGGCAGGCTGCAGGAACAGAAGGACACCGGGAACCACCTTGTCGTTCTACCGATTCCCCCGGGACCCCGAGAGGAAGCAGCGCTGGATAGCCGCCGTGAACCGGGAGGGCTGGGTGCCCAACGACGGCAGTCGGCTGTGTAGTACTCACTTCATCTCAGGTACGAGGCTGCACGACACGGGCAGTATGGAGCAGGGTGGTTTTTAAATGTTTCATGAGGGATTTTTAATTTATGTGTATATAGTCGATTTAATTTATTTATTTATATAATTGTTTTTTTTTATTATTTATTTATTTATTTATTTATTTATTTATATATATATATATATATATATATATATATATATATATATAAAATTTGTTTTAATTATTTATTTATTAGTAGATTTGTTTTTAATTAATTTTTACTATTACTTTTGAAGTTAAACAACATAGTTCCTTTACATTCTCAGAGATAACTAAAATATTAATACAATAAAAAGGTATCTATTCTAAAAAAGCCTCTCGTAGCCCTTTTTATATAATTTTTTTAACTAAATCCCCAAATCCTGACTTTATATACAAAAGGTTTACATCCCATAGTTTACTTCTAGGGACTTATTATTGTGGTTGCGGTTTCCATTCCTCCTGATGCAAATACATATTTTTTGGTGTTTTTTGTTTTGTTTGTCGCGTGTTTTTCCCCTTTATATTAAAGAGTCAATCTTAAGGATTTTCTTTTAAATAATTGTCTGTTAGGTCACTTTCTATCACTGAAGTGGTAAAACAAAAACATTTCTCTGTAACTGCATGAAGGCAGTCGGCGCTGATCTTTGGGAGTTTTGTTTCCACAGAAAGGGTCAAATATTTGCGCCAAATGTCTGCGTATAACCTGCAAATATCACAGTTTTTGGCTGTTTTGGGAAATTACACGGTTTATTTTTGTCTTATTTGTACAGGTTTAGTATAAAAAGGCCTCGTTGGTAACACACACACACACACACACTTGTATCACTCCAAAATGTTGAGATCCCACGAAACTATGTTTCTGTCAGTTTATTATTATTATTATTATTATTTCTCAAGGTTTCTGGTTTTATTTGAAGGAGCATCTTGTAGGATTCTAGTGACATCTAGTGGTGAGGTTGCAGATTGACTCCAACTGATTACTCCTCCACTCACCCCTCCCTTTACAAGTAATAATAATAACTTTATTTATACAGAAGAATATTTATATGAAGAATAAGATAAGTTGGATTAGGTTACAATACACTGTTCTTTTTTTTCTCCTGCAAATTCATGCATATCTATATGATAACTGGAGCTATAACTTTCCATCAGAACAACAATTTCCCAGCCTCAAGAAACCTCTGAATCTTAAACTTCTTCACCTCTATCTTCTTCTTCTTTGTTCCACATGCAGGTAAACAGGTGAAGAACCCTCGTTCTCCAGATTATGTTCCGTCTGTGTTCACGTCGGCGCCCTCGTCCCCGGAGATGAAGGAGCCCGGCGCTCTGGAGATCCTGGACAAGCAGGAGGCGCGCGTGGAGGCGGCCAACGCCTTGCTGTTCCTGCAGGGCCAGGGCCGGTCTGCGGCGGGGGGGCGGGGCCAGGAGGAGCGTCCAGAGGAGAGGGAGCCAGAGGTCGCCGTGGAGGAAAGCCCGTCCTCCTCCCTCAGCAGCGACGATGACGACGATGACGACGACGACGATGATGACGACGATGATGACGACGATGACGAATCTATGAGTGACAGCAAGAAAGGACGGTTTGCTCACACGGTTAACTTTGACGACGTCCTCCGGGCCCTGAAGAAGGAGAACCAGACCCTCAGGGAGTCCGTGGACAAAATGTCGCTCTCCGAGAACTCCTTGAGGAACGATGCGGAGAAGGTGAAGTTCTACACCGGCCTGCCGAACTTCTTCGTCCTGGAGACGGTCATGTGGCTGCTGGCGCCGCACATGGACGGGATGAAGGCCGCCAAGCTCTCCAAGTTCCAGCAGCTGCTGCTGACGCTGATGCGGCTCCGCCTGGACCTGCGCAACCAGGACCTGGCCTACCGCTTCGGCGTGAAGGTGGGCACGGTGACCAGGACGGTGCACCAGATGGTGAACATCATGTCCTCCACCCTGGTGCCGACGGCCGTCTTCTGGCCCTCCAGGGCCGAGCTCCGGAAGAACCTGCCGGCGGCTCTGCGCGCCTCCCACCCGGACTGCGCCGTCATCGTGGACTGTTTCAAGGTGCCCTTCGAGGAGCCGGTCTTCCGGGGCAGCCATCATCAGCAGCAGCAGCAGCAGCAGCAGCATCAGGGGGCGGTGCCAAGCTCTCAGGGGGCGGGGCCGAGTCCCAACGTGTTAAAGTACCTGATCGGCGTGGCGCCGCAGGGCGTCGTCACCTTCGTCTCCAGGGGCGTGCTGGGAAACGTCAGCGACAAAACGCTGGCGGAGGGCTGCGGCTTCCTGTGCAAGCTCCTCCCCGGCGACGTCGTGCTGGCGAGCCGCGACCTCGACATCGACGACTCCGTGGCCGCCAGGGGGGCCCTCTTCAACGTCGCCGGCGGCCCCGAGGGCAAGGCGGCGGCGGCGGCGGCGGTAGTGAGCGGCGGCGGTGGCTCGGGGGAGGCCTCGCCGCCGGTCGACGCCTCCCCGGAGACGGCCAGCGTGCGGCGGCACGTGGAGCGGGTGATCTCCGTGGTGAAGCACAGGTACGCCATGCTCACGGGCCCCGTGGAGAGCCCCTTCACCGCCGTCTCCGAGCGCACCTCCAACCTCTCCACCTTCGATAAGATCGTGCAGGTCGCTTGTGCCTTAAACAACTTGTGCATCTCTGCTGCTCCGCTCGAGTGATTCGGACCGAAGACGCCTCGAGCTCCTTAATGCTGGTCACTGAAGTTCCCTTTACTGCTCACGACCTCGTGACCTTTTGACCCGCTACAAGGTCGATTGTAGAAAACCGAGTCCAGACACCACATTGCTAAGATGCAATAACTTATGCAACTCCTCTTTTTATTCTTTAGTCTTTGAATGACAGCCGTGTGAGTAAACACGTACCTTATTTTTAATTGTATTTGTAAATACGAGGGGTACGAACTGCACGAGGGCCGAGAGCCTTTTTCTCTCCTGAACAAACCCCACGGCAGCCGGTGGATTCCTCCCGGCTGTTTCCTGTAGATCAAGAACAGTAAACACCAAACAAAGAGACGGTAAAGAGCTCTCAGATGAGATTTTATAACAATCACTACGGAACAGACAAACGCAAACAGACCGGATGGATCCAGTGATTGTATAATTAAAGATGTCAATATTTACCACTCTGGTGTTTTAGAAGACGTTTGTGCAGGTTACTTAATTTTTTTTTTATTCCAGTTCCTAGCGTTCTTATTCTTAGTCAATACAAAGCTCGAGGTTTAAGCGTATAACTTGGATACCAAGGCGCAGGATTATATACGTTGTTTTGGATCAATGTGACTGAAAGATGAACGTTGTGGAAGGAAATGTTGTTGTTTCTCGGCTGAGAATGTCACATTTGATTTGTGACTCTTTGATTTCTTGGTTCAGTGAGTTCTGTTCTGTTCTGATCGATCGTAGCGGCTTTGGGCCACGGAGACGTTTCTGTTGGTAAATATGAACTTTCATGTAGTAAAAATATGTCTTTTTATATTCAAAGCGTCTTGAGAGAAGAAACAAGAACCTGCTTGTTGACGTTCTTTAGTTGTGCTGCGTTGCTGGTGCCTTAGTTTGTAAAGCTGGTTCTGCTGCTAAAAATCAGCCTGTTTCCTACAAATACTTTATTTATTTTGCAGCATATAATGTGGTGGCTAAGCTAAATGAAGCTAAGCTAAATGAAGCTAAGCTAAATGAAGCTAAGCGAAGCGTCCATAAACTCATCATCATTCTTGTTCACTCAGTTTAATGTGAGTGTTTCTAAAGAAGCTCTTTAACTGCTGTTGTGATGAAAATTTTTTATCATTATTTATAGATAATTACTTTTATTAAATTAATATTAATATTAACTCATTATTTTTAAATACTAACTCATTATTTTGAGATATTAAGTCATTATTTATAAATACTAAATCATTATTTTGATTTACTCAATATTCTGAGACGTTAACTCATTATTTTGAGATTTTAACTAATTATTTTTAGATACTAATTCTAAAAAAATACTAAGACATTATTTTCAGAGCCCAAGTCATTGTTTTGAGATGCTACGTAATTATTTTGAGTTTTTAACTAATTATTTTAGGATTCTAACTCATTATTTTCAGGTTTTTTAACTCATTATTTTGTATTACTTACTTATTATTTTGAGTTACTATGTCATTATTTTGAGTTACTCCATATTTTGAGATTTTAACTCATTATTTTGAGATTTTAACTCATTATTTTCAAATAGTTTCTCATTATAATGACTTACAGGGTCTTCTTTTCGATCGCAGCATTAACGAGCTTCCATACAGTAAGAAATGTCCACGTTAATCTGTGAATCTCTTCATCCATCAACTATTTATTGTGTATTAATTCCAAATGATGTCAGATAATAACGCATGATCTTTTATTAAGAGACACGTTTTGAGGGTTTGTGCTTCGACTCTGGAACCAAAAATCTGCCTGAAGAAATGTTGTTTTACACCCAAAGTGAAGAAAGTAGTTGTGGTTCAGATATCGAGGCCCGCTATGGTCGCCCAACGGGAATGTGCCTTCTTTCCTGACTGCTAATGTTTTTCCTGTGCTTGTTACATAGTTTAATTATATTATCTAGTAAAATATGCATCTCTTCCTGTGTACTAGAGGATCGTTATCAGGTGTTCAGAACAGTTTAAAGCAACGATGGTTCAATCTCCAATATGTTTTTTATACTAGATGATACAAAGCAGCACTTTCCATTAACCCTCACTCTTACAAATCACTCTTATTGTCCCGGTCGCATGTGTAACCTACGAATGCTCTTGTTCGTTTTCTTTCTTCTCCTCTGTGACTGAAACATTAAAGTTTGGAGAAAGCAGCAGCAGCCCTGTTACCTGTCGTGTTTACAGGTGATTTAAGTTTCTGGGTCAATGTGTTTGAGTTTATAATAATCGAAAGTAGAGAAAAGGCCTTTTTGTTTGCATTCACACGGATTCAGGGCCTCTTGGTAAAGATTTCAATGCTCATATTGATCTATTGTTTTATTTACTGAGTGAGAAATGCATTGCAGGGAGCTCCGTTCAGAGAGGAGGATAAAACTAGACGTCTCACTCTGGCACTATGTGTATGATTAAAAGATGTCAGCCTTTGGCGTCACAGATGTTGGACAGCAAATATTACAGCTGCTGCAAACTAAAAGATTGAATCACTTTGTCCAATAGACGATCTTCGGCTTAGTGCATTTTGTTAAATTAAAATAAAAAAGTCAATTAAATACTATTACTGCTTCTGCAAAATGAAAGAGTGACTCAAACTGTTCAACACACGATCTTTGGGCCAGTGCATTTTTTTTCCATATCCAACGTTAAATTAAATCAATTAAAAAAAAAAAACAATTACAAATATTACAGCTGCTGCGAACTGAACGAGTGACTCACCCCGTCCAATAGACGATCTTTGGGCCAGTGCATTTTTCCCATATCCACTGTTAAATAAATAAATTAAATACAAATATTACCAAACTAACAAAAAGTGACTCACTTTGTCCAATAGACGATCTTCGGCTTAGTGCATTTTTTTCCATATCCAACGTTAAATAAAGAAAAATCAATTAGCTAAACACAAATATTACAGCTGCTGGGAACTAAAAGAGTGACGCCCCCTATCTAATAGACGATCTTTGGCTTACTTCTTTTTTTTTCCATAACCAATGTTAAATAAAATGCAAATAAATAAATTAAACACTGATATTAAAGCTGCTGTGAACTGAATGAGTGACTCTCCCTGTTTTATAAACGATCTTTGACTTAATGCATTTTGTTCCATATCCAACGTTAAATAAAATTAATTAAATACAAATATTTCAACTTCTGGGAACTAAAAGAGGGACTCCCCCTATCCAATAGACGATATTTGGTTTACTGCTTTTTTTTTCCATAACCAATGTTAAATCAAATTTCATTCAATTAAATCACAAATGTTTATGCTGCCGCGAACTGAACGAGTGACTCCCTCTGTCTCAACAGACGATCTCCGGCGCTGCGCTGACGTGCGTCGGTGCGTCACGTGACCCGAGGAATGCGAACAATGCAGCGGAGTGTCCAACTTTGTGCTGCATTCTCTGCTCCTGCCCGGAGTCCGAGGGCAGAAAATGGAGGCTCGTTCCGTCACGTTTAAACCTTCTCTCCGTCTTCACCGAGCCCCGCGGTGGCTTCCGACCGACCACCGGGTTTAAACAAAAGTCGGAATTCCAATACTTGAGTTATTCTCGCTCCTTCTATCACATGGTAAGGTGAGACTTTTTTTTGGGAAGGGGGTGGGGGGTTGGGGGGGGTTAAGGGGAGTGGTGGTCTAAACTTATTTCCACGACTTGTTGCTGAGGAAAAGGCTCCGTCATGTGTGCGCGTGTTCTTAACGGTTAACGGGGCTCAAGCGCACGAGGAGCGTTCTGACCGTTGGTGGGAAGAAAAAAAAAAAGACCAACGGACGTTTTTTTTTTAAAAAAAAAAAAGAAGAAAAAGGGGTTTCCAACCGTTCTCACGTCCAGGGGCTAAAACTGTAAAACTACACAGACACCATTTTGTAACGGTTTAAAAAAAACTGAAAAAAATAGCTTTTTTTTTGTCACAGAAGTGGAAATAAACTTTTGAACTAGATAAATGTGTTTTATATTTTATCCCACTGGAGCTAATTTTAAAGTCACTTATTTTTTTTCTCTCCAGAAGACCCCTTTAATTCAGGGGCCAAACCTCCATGTTGGTTTAAAATACAGCTTTAAATCGACTTTTATTTAAAGTTTCTCCATAATAGGACAGTTTCCTATTCTCTATTAATATACACTTGATTTTTAATAACATACTTTTTTTAACGTACTCTAATTTATTTGTTTGCTTCACATATATTTATTGTAAATGTTCATATTTCATCATGCAGCACTGTGTTTATTGTATTCCTTGTATGTGTAACGTGACAAAAAACAGGCTTTAAAGAGACGTAAAGATCAAGAAATTAACCCTAAAATTAGTAAAATGGTAAAAGGTGTATAAATACATATACCAGAATGTACATATAAAGTTATTACTCATTCTTTCTCAAGCCTAAAGGCTTGCATATTTTGGCACTGATGCAACCATGTGTTCCTTTCAGGTGTACTACTACTGCAAATACTACTACTACGAGTACACGCAAACACACATCTCTCTTTCTGTTTCACACACTTTTACCGCAGTTGTTTTTCTTCTTATCACTTCAGGTGTTTTGTTCAGAGCTCACCTGTCTGCAGGAGCCCAGAACACAGGTTATTTATTTAGACACCATAGGAATTATTATAAACATCATTATTATACAGAGTGATGGTGAGTGAAGTGGGAAATCACCACTGGACAGATGTTGTGTCCATTTACAGCTGTGTGGTTTTTACTGTTGCTCCGATATTATCTGGATATTATCAATGTTATCTGAATGTTATCAATGTTATCTGAATGTTATCGATATTTGGATATTATCTAGATGTTATCGGTATTTGGATATTATCTGGATGTTATCGGTATTTGGATATTATCTGGATGTTATCGATACTATTGCTATTATCTGGATGTTATCGATATTATTGCTATTATCTGGATGTTATCGCTATTATCTGGATGTTATCTGGATATTATCTAGATGTTATCGATGTTATCGATTTTATCTAGATGTTATTGGTATTATCTGGATGTTATCTAGAGGTTATCGGTATTATCTGGATGTTATCTAGATGTTATCGATGTTATCGATTTTATCTAGATGTTGGTATTATCTGGATGTTATCCAGAGGTTATCGGTATTATTTGGATGTTATCTGGATATTATCTAGATGTTATCTGGATATTATCTAGATTTTATCAGTATTATCTGGATATTAACGGTATTTGGATATTATCTGGTTGTTATCTGGATATTATCTAGATGTTATCGATGGTATCTAGATGTTATCGGTATTATCTGGATGTTATTGGTATTATCTGGATGGGTTAGGGTTATCGATTGTTATCTAGATGTTATCGGTATTATCTGGATGTTATCTAGATGTTATTAATATTATCTGGATGTTATCTAGATGTTATCGGTATTATCTGGATGTTATCGGTATTATCTGGATGTTATCTAGATGTTATTGATATTATCTGGATGTTATCTAGATGTTATCGGTATTATCTGGATGTTATCGGTATTATCTGGATGTTATCTAGATGTTATCGGTATTATCTGGACGGAGCTGATAAAGGTTTTAATCGGTCAACATCATTGCTCTTAGTTAACTTGTGGATTAGTCGTTTTTTTATGCCCTTTTTCAATTAATGAGCATATCTCTGGTAAACATGAGATTTGAAGTGGGGCTTTGTGGAGGAAAAAAAACTCACTTTTACAGATTTGTCAATTACAACAATTAATCGATTAGTCATAAAAAATGTAATGTTACCAAATATTACCAAGATACCAGAAGTTAGTATACCCATGTCATATTTGGAGAAAAACAAACAAACAATAATTAAATATACAGTATTGGAAAAAAAGAGGAAGTGGAGCGTGTTGACAGTTTTTAAGCTTTAAAATCTTCTAAATAAGAATTCACCAAGAAGATACAAACTACGAGAAGAGATTTAAGTTCTTTTAGCTATTTTAAGATCTGCCGGTGAAAGAAAAATGGTCCATTTCTTTCACTTTAGTGGTGCCGGAGTTTTCTTGGAGACACCTTTTTCTAGGACACCTAGTGGCCATGAGAGGAACTGCAGGTTATATTGGTTGTTGGTTTGTTTGTCTGCAGGATTTTTGGTAAAAACTCACATTCCTGAAACTTGGTGGCCAGGTGCCAAACTTAAAACTCCACTCTAACTTTTTAAAAGGGGTTGCCACGCTGGCAACAAGGCATCAGCTTTTAGTTACCAAAACTTTTTATATTCTGAGTAATTAAGATATTATGTAGTTATACGTTAGGAATAAAATCTCTATTACAGTAATCGCACCAACGCACATGCAGCGTTTTCTGGTTCTGACTGTAACAGCAATATTTAAATATCACTAATGCAACAAATATTAAATATGTTTTTACATATATAAAATATTTCATGTAGCCCGGGAACCCATTCAACTTTTGTAGTGGATCCACATTTTGACATAATTCCAATAGTTTTGGTAGAATATCCAGACATAGATCATGGATCTGAAAATATCACTTTTTTACAGGAAACTTGTCAAAACAAGTGGCATTATCTTGATCCACTTGCAGATTTTACTTAATTTACAAAAAGACAAGACTTAAAAACTCTTCATGACACATTAAGAAGTGTTTTTATGCATATTCTTCTGCCTATTTCCAGGTTGAGTGTGGTCCCATGTAGACTCAGAGGTTAAGTTAAGAGTCAGGTCAAAGTAGAGATAAGATTTAGGTATGCGTCGTTGAAGGTCGGGGTTAAGTGTGGAGGTATGCTGTTGTGTTTGTGCATACGAGATGTGGTTTCCTTGCAAACTCTAAAGGTCGGACCGTCCCCCACATCCAGACGTGCATCATCCCTGTATCTTGTTAGTTTTTGGTGTATTTCTGGTCAGCGCAGACTGTCCCAGACTGTCCCATGATCCAACGGTGGTATGAGTTCACTTGTAGTCACTTGTGGAATGCAACGCTCATTGGTTGGACACGGCGCCCGAAGCATCGCAGGAATGGAGGCGAGAGATCCCAGAGATGGGGCAACATTTGTGCAGCTTGTCCCCTCTTGTCCCCGCCACCCACCAATCATTTAAAAAAAGATGTTTTCGTCTATACAAAGTTTTATCTGTACAAACAGTGAGGGCTGTGTTCTTCTTAGAAATAGCCCAAAGGGATGAAGTCTGCCAGGAAGGAGGGGGGGGGGTTCAAGGGTTTTTTATGTTTGGCTACTATGGTAACAGTAGTAACTCTGGGCCATATGGTTGGTTATTTATTTACAGATTATATCAACAACGTGGTAAACTAATGCAGTTTTTTTTCGAATCTTTTGGCATTACGCAACACCAAAATCATCACTTGTGGTGTTTTCCCTCACTTTAAATCCCCATTTGAGAGTTTTCTTCTTATTGCGTCCGCAGTGTTCCTCAACACAGACACGCTGATACTAAAGCTTTATGTTACGACCCATCAATTTATAGTTTTTACCATCTTAGTTCGTCAGAGAAATCATGTTTTTATTTTATGCCAGTTTGGCATTTGGTGGGAAGTCCATTTAAAGAAAGGTGTCCCGCCTTCGGCACCATCAATTATTTGAATGTGAGCAGATGATTGCGGCTCAAACAATCGTGTGAATTTCTTTCACTAATCTTCCTGCCAATCTTTGAAATACAACCAGATCAAATTAAAGTAGATTGCTTAACAAAATGTTTGGGATAGCAGACAAGACTTTAAAACCACAGCCGTGTCTAAACATGCCAGGATGTAATTGTGTATGACAGTTTTTTTGTTTTCCCATGTCGGTAACAAACCAGACCGGTATCTGGAGACCAGACATCACCTGCCAGCCAAACGTAAATCTTCCTCTGGCTGAGGAAGATATCGGAAGCTTTTAAGTCGCCCAGGTGGGCAAAAAACAAAACTGCCCGTCAGTTTCACGTCGTCTGTCAAGAGCTTTTTCTTGTTCAGTGAAGTGAGGCTTTAATTAAGTAAATCCCAAATGTAAAGAAAGGAAGAAATGGTCCTCAGGTTTGGTTTTGTCTCTTGCATTAAACGTAGAAATGCAAACATTACATAAGCTCCATTTTGTGATATCGTTAGTTCAACTGAATGACGGGTTGCATATCGTGTCGAATATATTATGATTTTCCAACAACATCCACCTCTTTAGCTCAACAAAAATCAAACCGAACTGGAAACAAGTCTGCTCGACCATCTAACCATCTGTGAGAGAAAAATGGAGCGAGGCCTTTAATGCAAGTTTAAATTGTTCTTTCATATCAGCTATTAGCAGGTATTAGCAGGCTGCAACTTTCAGGTTTAAAAAGTGAAGCCAAAGCTTCATGTCCTAAAGCTGCATTCTCTCTACTGACCTTCAGGGGGCGACTCCTCTGGTTGTATAGAAGTCAAAGCTTCATGTCTTAAAGCTGCATTCTCTCTCCTGACCACCAGGGGCGACTCCTCTGGTTGTATAGAAGTCAAAGCTTCATGTGTTAAAGCTGCATTCTCTCTCCTGACCACCAGGAGGCGACTCCTCTGGTTGTATAGAAGTCAAAGCTTCATGTGTTAAAGCTGCATTCTCTCTCCTGATCACCAGGGGGAGACTCCTCTGGTTGTATAGAAGTCAAAGCTTCATGTGTTAAAGCTGCATTCTCTCTCCTGACCACCAGGGGGCGACTCCTCTGGTTGTATAGAAGTCTATAGAAAATGACTCTACTTCTCTCTTGACTTATTCCCTCAGTAAACATTGTAAACATGAGTTTATGTCTCAATCTCTAGTTTCAAGTCTTCTTCAATACAGCATGATGTTCATTTAGTAAATTATGGTCCATTTAGAGTCAAACAGACCATAAAGCAGGGGATGCTTTAGGGCGGGGCTACAAGGTGATTGACAGGTCAACACCAGAGATTTAATTTAAGCTTCGTTTTGGCTGCTTTTTCTAACGAAAGTGTTCGTCACGCATGATGTGTTCAAGGACTTTTATTGACTTCTCCCGTTTCCATGTAGACTTTGTAATGCGCATTAAAAATATCACCCAAGACGTGAGTGTTTTCACTTTGGCCTGCGAGATCCCTCACGTGAGCCTCCTGGCAGGAACATGTGCGTTCCCTCCACTCGTCATCCCATCTGCCCCGGAGGAGGAACGCTGCGGCGGCAGAATGCGGAGTACGCTCCTCCAGAAAAGACAAACGGTGTTGAATGTCTAAACCACCGGGCAGAGAGGTTGGACACCGGGGGAGGAGGGGGTGGGGGGGTCGGGGGGCTGACTCGTTTTGACCCCCGCGTTGGAGCTCGGCGTTCTCACAGGGGTGTTCACCGATGACCACGCAGCACAAGTATGCAGCAATGACGGGGTTCGGAGGGGGGCAGGTGGTGTTTTATGACCCTGAGCATTCCTGAAGTATGCTTTAAGATGTGCACCAGTACTGCTTCTGCACTAATACTGAGCCCGGCTTCCTTTGGTCACTTTCTGTCAACATGTACTGAAAATCCAGTTCATATTTTGTCATGAAAATGAAGGTAACGCTGAATAGAACTTGTTTTTAATACCAGATAACAAACGCTTATTTCTAAAGCACATTGCCTACACAGGTGGGAGTTCAGTGTGCTTTACTTTAATAAAAGAAAAAGGAACATTCAAATATTAAATATAATTTAAAATATAGAAAAAGGGATAAAATGCAGAGTGATGTAGTTTTTAAATATGAACGATTATAAAAGAAAATACAAAGTACATAAAAATAATACATATACATAGAAGCTCAATTAAATTTTAGCTGATTATCTCTGTGATGAATAAATGTATAAAACCTTACAGGGAAGTGTTCTCAACATTATGATCGCCTGTAACATTTCTGTAACGGCGGGCTGTCCGTTTTTTACCGCTGCACCTGAACGCAACAGATGTCTTGTTTACGTTCTAAACTAAATACTAGAGGAGTTTTGGTGAGAGAGCTGCATGCTCATTACCTACAACGGGGATTTGTTTTGAAGATAAATCTATATTATTTATTTATATGGACGGCTTGTTACGTCACATGACTCAGAACATGTTGAATTATGTGTTTTTACAACCAGGAAGCTGCTCCAGGCTCTTTTCTGGTTGGTTATCTTTGCAGTGCTGGAAAATGTGACCCTGCGTATGACACAGCTCTTCTATTTGTTACTTATATTGAATTGATAAAAGATAATTGGAAGTAGATTCATCTGTTTGGTCACATATCTTATTAATCGCAGCGTAGCCCTCAGACTCGGAATCGAATCGTGAGGCGCCGAAGGATTCCCACCCTTAATGTGACCTGTATGCTTGCTTTTTATTATAAAACAAAAACCCAAACAAACATTAACACCATGAATGACAGCTGGCCCATCGAAGCTCTGACTCCACCTCTTCCTCCACCTCTTCCTCCACAGGCGACGACGACTGGCAGCATCATGGTTTGGCTCCGCGGTGCCCTCGTGACCGGCTGCATTTCCTGGAATAAGCTGGAACCCGAGCCTTGAAAAGCCACACCATGGAATGCCTGTAGTACCGCAGCTCGCCTTCGTCCAGCTCGCCACCACCATCATCATCATCATCATCATCATCATCATCATCATCATCATCATCATCAGCAGCAGCAGCAGGAATCGCAAAGAGAGACACGGAGGACGACTCGCGAGTCTCCCAGAGACGCTTTACTATTTCGGGTCGGCCAGCTCGAAGAGGATCTTTTGGAGTCTGCGCCCTCCCCCCCTCCCCCCCCCCGCCCTTTCTAGAGTAGCACTGAGGCCATGAGGCCCAAGACTTTCCCTGCGGCCCCGTACGTGGGCAACACGCGCCAGAGGCTCCAGGAGATCAAGGAGGGTCTGAAGCAGCCGGCCAAGCTGGTGAGCCAGGCCCTGCTCGGGGGCAGCTCCCGCACCGACGGCGGCGGCAGAGGCGCCGACTGCAAGAGCAACGGGAAGGACGCCGCCAGCCGGCAGCAGCAGCTCCGGCCCCCGCAGAAGTTCAACAACTACCAGAATGCCCTGCGGGAAATCCGCAAGTCGCTCATGCCCTTCGCCAACGAGTCGGGCCCGTCTTCTGGGTCGGGGCACCCTGCGGGCGTCGGGGAGGTCAACCGGCAGATGCTGCAGGAGCTGGTCAACGCCGGCTGTGACCAGGTGAGACACAGAGAGAGGGTGTGTGTGTGTGTGTGTGTGTGTGTGTGGATGGATACTAGTACTCTTATTGATTCTGCTTATCAGTTCGGTTCCTTATCGATACTCTCATCGGTTCTTTTTAATTATTTTGTGAGGGGAAAAAAACCATTTAATTAAGAAAAGAATCCACATTTCTTTATTATTCTTGTATGTAAACAAATGGTCTTTCTTGAGCAGCAACACAAGAAGTTGTAAAATCTTTAAACTCCATTCTCAGCTCATCAATTATCTCAGTGATTATCTTGTGATCAGACTCTGTACGACGTCACTAACGTTACCTGATGACATCACTAATGTTACCTGATGTGTGACATCACTAACGTTACCTGATGACATCACTAACGTTACCTGATGACATCACTAACGTTACCTGATGACATCACTAACGTTACCTGATGACATCACTAACAGGTGATGTTCTGCTTGTTGGTCTCATGTTGTGATGAACTGATGATGGTTCCTCTTTTACTCGTGAGGCTTTTATTGAGTTTGAGACGACCAGAGTTCTAACATCTACTGGAGTCTCATGTAGAGACACTTTGGATCTTTGTCTCCTCTCTGACATCATGTGAGTCTCATGCTGGACTGAGCTGGAGACAAAGAGACAGAGAGACAGAGAGACAAAGAGACAAAGAGACAAAGAGACAGAGAGACAAAGAGACAAAGAGACAGAGAGACATAGACAGAGAGACATAGACAGAGAGACACAGAGAGAGACAGAGAGACAAAGAGACAGAGAGACAAAGAGACAGAGAGACAAAGAGACAGAGAGACAAAGAGACAAAGAGACAAAGAGACAGAGAGAGGAGGTTTGAGACGAGGACGTCTCACTCCGCGACGAATAAAGTACCGATAGCAGAACCGGTAACTCCGGGCCGCATCGATACTCCCGGCTTCTACTCATTTAGAACCGGTTCTCCGTTTAGAACCGAGTTTCGTGGAGGCGTCCCTCGTGTTTGTGTCTTGACAGTTTGCTGTAGAGGTTTTTACGATTTGTAGTTACGAGCACGCAAAAAAGGCGTTTATGCTCAACGCGCATTCCCCGAAATGCCCGAGGGAGAACAAACCAAATGAACCGGGAAGAATCAACAAGAAAACAAGTGTAACCGGTAAAAAGCCATAAACCCACCTCCACAATGCAGAGGAGGAAGTAATCAACTGTGAACTCATATCTCATATTCATGAACTACTTTATTGCCTTTTATACGAGCCCCGTAAAGAAAGAAGTCAAGTATTAAATGCATGATAAAGACACAAAGGTAGAATATCCTGCAAACAATTTCCTCACGTGAAGATTTTTAATAACTACAGTTTCTAAAGTGTCTCTTTCCTTTTTTCCAGTATGACTATTGATATCTAATCGGGAAGGATTTTCCATTTTTTAGGAGAACCATTTTCTATCTCACATTGTGAGGGAAAAGTTTAGGCCAAAGATGGCTGATGAAAATCTATTTCTACATGTATGTTTGTACACCTTTACTGTGCAGGTGTGAGACAGGAAGTAGAGAGACGGAGGACGTGTCGAGGTGGGTTTCACTTCCCTGTTGTAATGAAAGCAGTCGGATGCAGCGCTGTGGTTGCGTAACACGCTGAAATGTTGAAATATCAGGTGGATTTCCCAACTGGCCTGTTTTGGCCTTTTACTCCCTCTGTAGCGTTTGAGGAATGCGAGGGTGCCGTCAAACGCCTCTGGAGGAAGGCGAGGAGGGAAGCGTGTGTCCACAGGAAGTGAGGGCCTCCTTTTACTCTCGACCTTCAGCCTCAGAAATCACTTCACATTTTATATCCAAACCTGTTTAATTCATCTCCCGTGTTCACAGCTTCTGTTACGTTCTGCAAGATGCATGACCATTTATTTGGACGTATATATAAGTTTGAACATTGTGCAGGAAAAGTTAGAAGCCAGAGCTGTCTAATGAAAATACCTCCCCTATTAGATATCAGTAGTCATAAGAAATATGGATACAAAGATTAAACAAAAATTGCATAATTCATACAAATTTCAAGACTAAGCGGTGATACAAAATATATAATAATTGTAAATATTACAAGTGTTATAAAACTTGGCTAATTAAAGTCCTTTTCAGATGTTTTTTATAGTGATGTAACTAGTTTCTTCCAAAGAGCTGCTCCTCTGTATTTCAATGAAAATTGATTTTAAACCGCCGAAGCCCAAAACCCATCTTTTTTTTTAACTGCCAAAGCGACGCCATTTATCAGAGACAGAAGCTCTGGAGAAAAAAAGACATTATTGTCAGATTTACAACTTTGTGACGGACGTTGAACACAAAGTGTATGTGATGCTTCCGTCAAGAAAAACAACCAAATCAAAGCTTAAGATGGTAATAGTTCGTCAGGTTATTCCACATGTCTCTTTTAAAGTGTTGCCCATAAAACACCGTTTCATGAATCGGATTCTGTAAATGGGTTCGAGAGTTGAAGGGCTCACGAACACTCGGCTTTAAAACCTCCCCCGAAGGTTCGTTTGTGTACACCGAAGCTCCTCCATCACATTTCAAACATCTGTCAAAGATGAGAGAAGGAACTCCAGCGGCAGCCATTTCCTCGGCTTCGATGCCGGCTGGTCGACCTCCAGCGCGTCCACCTTTTGTGAATGGACCCGGGCAGAGCCGATGCAACACAGGAAGTGAACATTCAATGGCTGCAGGGTGGATCAGTTCCTCCTGCTGCAGGCGAGACGCCACCCAACATGCCGCCTGTCCTCCGGCTCTTTGTCTCTCTGGGTCTCCGGCGATTTGTTCCACCCCTCACACATTTTGATTATTTGTTTACAGTGAATGAATGAAACCAAGAATCCAATACTTTACACGACATCAAGATAAAAAATAGCCACAACAAGTTGGTCAATGTCAACAAAAGGGCTCCGTCAGTCGATATGGAGCCGAGAATTGAATGTCTTGGGCTCAACTTTATTTATAGAGCACCTTTCATACAATCATACATCATATATCTATATCTATAGATATAGATATAGAGAGATATATAGAGAGATATATATCTCTATATATATATATCTCTCGAGACGCCTCCGCACGAACCGATTGAGGTTCTGGTTTGAAATGTTGGGATTTATATGAAAGATAAAACTATTGAATTTAAATTTGTTTTGAAACAAAAGCCAAACCGACTGTTTCATGGGCTTAAATTATAACAAAATGTTATAAAACAGAACATTTAACATCGTAGTTATATATCGTACACGCTCCCTTTGTATGATTGTGTGTGTGTGTGTGTGTGTGTGTGTGTGTGTGTGTGTGTGTGTGTGTGTGTGTATATATATATATATATATGGTGAAATCCGTGGAAGACGACCCGCTCCCTTTATAGATATATATATGTATTTTTCTATGCAAAGCACTATGATTCTTAGTTTCAGGTACTTATACACTGATTAAATCATAGCTATGAATATTATATGTATTATCCGCCAATAGATCCGATCAACTACGGTCCGATACTCGACTGCCTCTGATGCTGAAATGTTGAATCCACACCTCTTGACTTATCTCTCATCACCTTTACACACACACTTGATTTTTACTGACATTTGTCATTAATATAAATTTATCCGCCCTTCAGTTTCAGGTCACCACGCTGTGTCTTTTCATTTTCAAACATATTCCAGCTCGTCCTTGAACACCCGTCACCTAATTTCTCCTTTGCCTCTTCTATAAGCAACCCCTATGCGTTCAGCCCGACTCTCATCAGCCCTCCTCCTCTTCCTCCTGCTCTTCCTCCTCCTCTTCCTCCTGCTCTTCCTCCTGCTCTTCCTCCTCCTCTTTGTCTCCCTCCGTCTCCAAATTACAGAGCAATGTGGCTCGTTACATAATCACACTTTTTTCTTTTAAAGGGAGGAAATGTTTTGGAGGGGGGGAGCGAGTGTGTGGGGCGGCAACGAAGCGAGGAAACGAAGGGAAGGAGGGGTGCGTCCCCCTTCCCCCCCACCCCCCCTCCCTTAACTCACAGGCCTCCTACTGTACGTACAGGACGAACTGCGGCGAGGCAGGAATTCAGTGCACGAGAAGCACATTAAAGCCTTTTGACGTGTGAACACTGTGGTGTTTATGTAACGAGGAGGAAGATGAGGAGAGGAAGAGGAGGGGAGGGGAGGAGAGGAAGGGAGGAAGATCGCCGCTTGTTTTTTATGGCTCTCCGTGTGGAAATGATGCAAAGTCGCCGTCCCCCTCGGCGTGTCCATCCGTCTGCTCCTGAACGTCCTCCGTATGGTTTTGGTTTTCTCATGCTGGAGTAAGTTTCAGATTTGGGTCAAAGACACAGCGACTCCCCCACGCCCCCCCGCCGCCTCCCCCACCCCCCCAAAAAAAAAGAAAAGGTCTGTTTGTGCTCGTTATGTCAGAGCCGTTTGTGTGTAGCGTCTGTAGGCCGGTGATTATGCGTCTGGGAGAAGTCGGCGGCCTGCGGCCCGCGACCATCATCACAAGGGTACAAATGTGGGCTGGACAGAGAGAATGATGGGAGAAAAACTACCCAGAATGCAAATAGCTTGAATTCCTGCTTCCTGGGCTGAGGAATGTGAGCGAGAAACATCTGTCGCCATGGCAGCCGGGGTCACTATACCCGCCTACACACACACACACACACACACACGCACACGCACACACACACAAAATCCAAGAGAGGAAGCGTGGAACAATAAAAAGCACTGTTACTTGGTTGTGATGGTTCAATATTTCTGTTTTAATACAACTTTCTATCTCGAAGCTGTCTAAATTTCTTTTAGTTTTTAGTAAACAGTAACAGTGATATGATAACATAACATAACATATATTCCTGTTTGCAACAATACAAATTAAGATGAATAAAATAAAAAAAAGATTACAAAAGACAATAATATAAATAAATATTAACCGAGGGATGAGATGGACCACAGCAGAAGTTGCGCTTACAAAGTCACATTTTGAACAGATATTTTTTATTTTTTCATGTCTACTCATTGTTTAAATCTGGTATTTTTGCAAATAAACATCAGGCTACAATAATATCTTTACTGTTATACTATAAAATCAGATCCGAGTGGTGGCTGCGTAGGATTGTTACCAACACAAGTGATCCAAATATTTCCAATAACTCCAGAACGTCGTAAAGTACAAACATGTTTTTATCTCACCAAATATTCAGCTTCAAGGCATATTTATTGCCGTTTAGTCTTTCAAAAAACACATTTTCACTGGGGTCAGAAAACAGCTTAACTTGTGTTCAACCAACTGATGCCTTCAAGGAGAGACGTGAACAATAATCAGGGCTCGCTCCTCCATGACGGACGGCTTTTCACCCCACCTTGTTCGTACTGGTTTGTTTTTAAACATACCTCCACCTTTTAACACCAAGTATGTAAAAGTACCTCATTAGAATCTGACAGGAATCCTTTTAGCTCCATATCGTCTCATCCTCTAAAGGCAGAAATGCACAAAAATACCTCATCTTGCATCGCTAAAAGTACACATTTTGAAAAACTTGGTGATATGTTACAGAATTATCATCGTGCCATTCAAGCAAATATGAAATGAAAAGCAGGACGAAAGACGAGGTAGGAGGACGGAGCGAGAGGACATATTGTGACATTACTGGGCGTCTCTGGCAGCCGGCACTCTCTACTGGCTACGCAGGAATGCAACACACACACACACACAGGAAACTGAGTATAAACAGTGGTGTGTGTGTGTGTGTGTGTGTGTGTGTGTGTGTGTGTGTGTGTGTGTGTGGTGTCAGTCTTGAGCTCAGGGACATGTTTTTTTATATATATATATATATATATATATATATATATATATATATATATATGTGTGTGTGTGTGTGTGTGTGTGTGTGTGGATGAACACGTGAATGCAATGGGAGGGGTTCACAGCATGCTGTGTTTACACCTATGTACACGCACTGTGATGGGCACACACACACACACACACACGTTACAGAGGGCGTAGAAAGTGTTTGGCCGTGGTATTTCCTGGCTTTGAGAGCTGGCTGTGCCCACTGTCGCTGCGTGGTCCTACTTTTAAACCGTTTATGTTCAACAAATAACGCTGGTCAGAGGGACGGAGGAAGAGGCACAAAATGGCTGCATGGGGGACGAGGACTTCTCTCCTCAGCTCCTGCATTTCCTTTTTTTCAATCCATCAAGTTTCTTTTATACAGCGGCTTTTAAACTCATCAAATGCAATTCAAAGTGCTTTGACGGGACGAAAACAGGAAAATAATGGCGAGAAGATAAAGAGACTAATGAATAAGTAAAGCCAAGCTCTGGTTCTGAAAAGTGAAGTCAAAGCTTCATGTGTTAAAGCTGCATTCTCTCTCCTGACCACCAGGGGGCGACTCCTCTGGTTGTATAGAAGTCAAAGCTCCATGTGTTAAAGCTGCATTCTCTCTCCTGACCACCAGGGGGCGACTCCTCTGGTTGTATAGAAGTCAAAGCTTCATGTGTTAAAGCTGCATTCTCTCTCCTGACCACCAGGGGGCGACTCCTCTGGTTGTATAGAAGTCTATAGAAAATGACTCTACTTCTCTCTTGATTTATTCCCTCAGTAAACATTGTAAACATGAGTTTATGTCTCAAGCTCTAGTTTCAAGTCTTCTTCAATACAGCATGATGTTCATTTAGTAAATTATGGTCCATTTAGAGTCAAACAGACCATAAAGCAGGGGATGCTTTAGGGGCGGGGCTACAAGGTGATTGACAGGTCGACACCAGAGACGTATACAGCGTCTCTACGTCTTCCTCAGTCTGAGTATGGTCACTTCCTGTTCACTGGTTGCAAAAAAACAAGATGGCGACGGCCAAAACTCCGAACTCGAGGCTTCAAGATGTCGGTCGGCTTCTTATATAAAGTCTGTGGTTGTTTGTTTTTTTTCCTGGAAAGGATCACGTGATGGGGGCGAGACGAATCAGGCGTCAACTTAGCAAAAGTTCCACATTTTTTTCCGACAAAGTAGCCAGAACTTAAACTCCTTTTCTGATTTACATATATAGGAAATAATGACAAAATGCTGAAGATGCTTTCACAAAAATTTAACATAACATTTTTAATGAAAGTATTATTTATTTCAGGGTCACATTAGTTTTTGCTCGGTGTACCAAATAAACTGTCAATGAGTGGAAATAGTTTCAGTGACAGTCGAGTAATGAGTTGCACCAGAGAAAATTAACAAACAAAATAATTAAGACCGGTTTGAGGTTTTCCTTTTGTATTCAACAAAGATCATCAGGAATTTGCTAAATGCATTATTTTATTTTTTTTTACCATCTTTGTCTCTGACTCGAGGTTCCTCTCTGAGTGATTTATAGTCTTGCAGCAGCACTTTTAAAACGGTCTAAAAATGTTCCTGAAGCCGTCGTAAAGATTTAAGAGCAGGAACAATGTGCTCAGTTCTCCTGGTTCTTGTTAGAGATCTGGCAGCAGCCTGAGTGTGCTGTGGTTTCATGGACTCTTTGGTGGAAGAGCAGCGGAGAGGCCATTGCAATAGTCCATAAATAATAATGCATGTGTTAAAATGGCTGCAGAGCTCCAGTTATTTAATATCTATTGTGTAAAACTACAGCTATAAGATGATGACGATTATTTATGATTATCTTTGCCCTAAAGTTACTTGAGGAATCAGCTAGTTGCTTAAAAAAGACAACTATTAATGACAGTGTGATAATGAATATGCAAAATTCAGATGTATCATCGAAAACATATTATTCTACATGTCTCGTTTAAGATCCCGCCCACAAATACACCATTTGCTTTTACCAGATTCTGTAAAAAACATTAAATTCTAAACTCCTCAGCGCAACTTTGAAGCCATGATTGACTCGTCTGGGACCAACAGTCACGTGACAAATATATATATATATATATATATATATATATATATATAATCATACAAAGGGAGCGTGTACGATATATAACTACGATGTTAAATGTTCTATTTTATAACATTTTGTTATAATTTAAGCCCATGAAACAGTCAGTTTGGCTTTTGTTTCAAAACAAATTTAAATTTAATAGTTTTATCTTTCATATAAATCCCAACATTTCAAATCAGAACCTCGATCGGTTCGTGCGGAGGCGTCTCGGTCCGAGTGAAAAGCTTTTGAGATCTCCTCCGTTAAATGAACACAAGCACCGAGAGGAATGATTGGCATTGTTTAATAAAAGGCTGTAAACGCTAAAGGAATGCTCTGCATGTCTCCTCCCTCACATTTCTGTCTCCAGCATAAATTACACGGCAGCCGATGAATAGAAAATGCCAAAGTGGTGAACCAACATTTTTCACATAGGTGACCTACATAGCTGTGGGCTTTTACTGTGACCCACCTGCTGGAGCCGGGGGATGATGAGCTCCCCGTGTGTGATTGAGGAGGGAGCCGAAGGGGCATGTAATTAAATAAAATGGCATTTTACATGAAGAATGAGGAGAATTCAATCTGCAGAGATCTTAAAGGGAAGTTGTGGAAGCTGCTTGGCCACTCCGTTGCCTTTTAAAGGGTTAGTCGGGATTTTTTTTTTTAAGTGGGGTTTTATGAGATACAATATCTGTCGTGTATGATATGTGAAATACTTTTAATATTTTCACCACTTTACTCTGCCGTCAAACGGAAAAGACGCGATTTCTGCCCTCTTCAAAAGCACAAGACTCCATTGACAAAAACAGTGATTTCACCTCGAAGAAAAACAGGAGCTGCTGGTCTAATCTGTTAGTTTGAGTTATTGTGTGACTTTAAAGGGTTAATTATGATTCACCAAAGTCACACAATAACACAAAGTAACCAACTGATGGAGGCAGCAGAAGACCAGCAGCTCCAGTGTTTTGAGATGTAAAATCACTGTTTTATCAATGGAGTCTCGTGGCTCTGAAGAGATGAATCGCTTTGATGAATAAAAGTGACTTGATGATATTCACTTGTGATTGACGATCAGTCGAGCGAGTTTGAAGTCCCTTCATAAAATACTGAAATGTTTCCTGAAAAACATCTTCTTTTTCTTTCCTCACAGGAGATGGCGGTTCGGGCGCTGAAGCAGACGGGAAGTAGAAACATCGAAGCGGCCTTAGAGTACATCAGCAAAATGGGTTACCTCGACCCGCGCAATGAGCTCATCGTCCGCGTCATCAAGCAGACTTCACCAGGTATAAAAAACACTTTCTCTTCACAGAAATAATATCAGAGTGCAGGAAGAGGCAGAAAACCCACCGGGCTTATTTAAAGCCTCCACCTAAATAATATAAAAACTTCACATTATAGAGAACACAAAATTAATATACGTAAGATATGACTACGTAATATTGATGACAAAGTTTGTTAACGGGATATTGGTTTATGTACCTACAATAACTTCTGAATAATAGTAATGGATGGATATATTAATATTATATTATATATATTATATACAGCAATTAAATAGTCTTTTAAAATCTTGTTGCTTGTTTTTTAGGGAAAGCTGTGATGCCAAACCCGATGGACCACCGACCCGCGTTGGAGGCTCCGGGTGAGGCCGGTGTGATGCCTCAGTACCACCAGATGGGGGCTCCCATGTACGAGGGGCCAGGTGGATACGGCCCCGAGGGTGAGATGCCCAGACCTTACATGAGCGCTCCCCCCGTAATGAACTACATGATGCCCCCGTCTGGTGCGCCGCAGGGCCCTGCCATGGGAAACCCGATGGGCCGACCCCCCAGTATGGGCACCTATCCGCCGGTGATGGCCGCCCAGAGCAACCCGGCCAACACCATGTACCCGCCGGGGGCCCAGCAGAAGGGCTACCCCGGAGGTATGGAGCAGCACGGACCCATGATGAGCTACACCGTCCCCGGCCAGCCGCTGCAGCTCCAGCCTCAGCCACCGGGGGGCCCGGTCCCAGGCCCCCACTACGACTACGGCCACGCCAGGCCGCACATGATGGAGCCAGCTGGCTACGGCGTCAAGAGGACCGCCTCCTTCCAGAACAAGATGGCGCCGCCCCCCATGGCGCCCCCAGACAACTACATGCAGGGGAAAGGGCCCATGGGCCAGAACGTTCCTGGAGGAGGAGGCTACCCGGCTAACCTGTACCTGCCCCCTCATTCCCACCCACGCCAGGCCAGCCCCACCTCCCACCAGGTCCACATGATGTCCCGCTCCCCGGGCGGGGTGGCAGCCATGGGCCCCGACTTCTCCGACATGCCGCAGGGCTTGATGACGCCCTCCAGGGCCAGCCTCAACCTGGACCTGTATGAGCACCACTGGGCGGGGCCTCCGGGTGCTGACGGTGCGCCTCAGGCCAGGCAGCCCCAGCCCCAGGGCCCCTTCAGGGGGGAGGTGCGTGTCCCCAGCAGAACCAACTCCTTCAACAGTCGCTCCGCGGGGCCCAATGGCGTCCGGCCCGCGATGGCTGCACCGCCCACAGCCGGCAAACAGGACCCCTCCTTGGGCCCTCCGAACACCATCACGGCTGTGACGTCCCCGCCCATCCAGCAGCCGGTGAAGAGTATCCGCGTGATGAGGCCGGAGCCCAAGACGGCCGTGGGGCCGTGTCACCCCAGCTGGATGACGGCCCAGGACGCAGCGGAGCCTCTGGCCTACATGCCGGAGGAGACCTACTCCCTCGAGCCCGCTCAGGAGCCACGCTGCCCGCCGCCGCCTTACCCCAAAAACCTGCTCATGGAGGAAGGACCCGGGGTCATGTGTGGAGCCCAGGACGCCGCCGCCGCCGCGAGAAACGCACGCGGCGGCAGCGGCGGGAGCGGAAAGGCCGAGGAGAGCCAGCAGGTGAAGGAGAAGACGAAGGCGGGCAAGGGAGAGAAGACGGTGAAGGACAAGAAGCAGATCCAGACGTCGCCCGTTCCGGTGAGGAAGAACGGACGGGACGAGGAGAAGAGAGAGTCGCGCATCAAGACCTACTCGCCCTTCGCTTTCAAGTTCTACATGGAGCAGCACATAGAGAACGTGATGAAGACCCACCAGCAGAAACTGAACCGCAGACTTCAGCTGGAGCAAGAGATGTCCAAGGTGAGACGGGAAGCAACGAGATGACTGCGATGTTTCAGTCTTCACCAGCGTCCTGATTAATGCTCGTGACCTCTGCAGGTCCTGTAGTTTGCATCGCTGTCGTACGGAGCTTCTTTAAACAACGTCATTTAAACGTTTGGCTTCGCTGAAGAGAATCTTTAAATACGAACTAAAGGAGCACACAAGTGGTTTGCAAAAATAAAATAAATGCAACAGTCAAGAAACGTATAAAGAAGAATGGACAAGAAAAATATATTGAAACATATTTATAGATAAAAAAAAAATAAAAAATGCCGATTAGTGTTTCCCAAAGCCCAAAATTACATCTTCAAATATCTTTTGTCACAGAGGAGGAAAGATAAAATCTTCTTAAAAAAAATTCTCAAAACCAATAGTTTACAACTAATCGTTGCAGCTCTAATGGGACATTATGCACAGAGATAATAGTCCAACAGATGTGAGTTAATGTAACTCACTGAGGCAGATGAGGGGACTTTATATTCGTGTAAATCGTGTCTACGGGCCGAGATGCACGTCAGTGTGGGTTCGTTATAGTCAGTGAAATCTGAAAATCTCCTTCAAGAGATTTACAGCTTGCTTCAGAGTAGTTTTTAATAACAGACAAACCATCGCGGTTCTTGTTTATATATCTTGAAGAGCAAATTTGTGCCATTTTCCGGATTAGGTGATATCATCTTGAACCGTAAATCGGCGACAATTATCAGAACATTCAGGCTCCCTCGTGTGGCTCAAGAGCGTATTGCAGATTTAAATGTTAAATTGAAGACCATTAAAGAAATTCTTCTAATTTATTTGGAGACCCCAAATAAAATCTCCTGTGACCCCTTTTGTGGGTCACGACCCAGTGTTTGATAAACGACTGGATTTGATCCATCACAGTAGAAAACAAATGGGAACAGAAAACATTTACTTTACTTACTTTACTTTCATTTTAATTAAAGAAGCTAAGTCAACATTACATAACTGAAATAATAGGAATAATAATAATTATAGCAGGGAATTGTTTATTATCCTGTCTCAAGCAAACTTTGGGTCACTGGAAGTTGACCAATATCCATCTTTACGTTGACAATCAATAAAGAAAACTCGCCAACATACTTTTGGGAATGTTTAGTGATGTATAAGTAATTTGTAGTTAGTGGACTGAAACCTGAAAACACTGCTGAAGTGTCTGATTCTTGTTTGTACGGAGCCGCGATGTCTAAGCGGTTGCCATGCGGAGAATTCTCCCTCAGGACTTCTTCGTCTGAGACACCAACTCTGTCCGGGTTCACACTTGTTTGAGTCACGACTTTGGCTTCTGCCCTTTTGACCTGCTTCAAAGCGGTTGAAAGGCTTTTTATTTTTTTGGAGAAAATACCGTGGCCAGATCCAGACAGCTCGATAACAGAATCAGTTTAAGGCGCCGCGTTCAGCTCACGCCACATTCCTGTGTCATCACCAATCATACGTGAGAAATTAACTTGTTTTTCAAGCTGTTTATTTTGTGAAATACTCGTGTCCTGCTCAGGCTGGCCTGTCGGAGGTGGAGCAGGAGCAGATGAGGAAGATGCTGAACCAGAAGGAGTCCAACTACAACCGGCTACGCCGAGCCAAAATGGACAAGTCCATGTTCGTCAAGATCAAGACGTTGGGCATCGGGGCCTTCGGTGAAGTGTGCCTCACGCGTAAAGTGGACACGGGGGCGCTCTACGCCATGAAAACATTGCGCAAGAAAGACGTCCTCAACCGCAACCAGGTGAGTTCCTTCCTTGTTGATTCACTTGTGAAGAAGTTTTGAGAAGTTTGTGCGTTTGTAGCAGTTACACAGAGACCGTCATCACTTTTTACCGTGTCTGTTGTCGCCGTGTAATGGTGTTCATGGTTCGATACTTACCTCAGCTTTTGGGGCTTGGTTTGGTAGTTTGGTATCTCGGTTTTTTAGGGTCACGATTTGACACGTTCCTTGGTTTTAGGGTCACGGTACGGTCTGTACCTGGATTTTTGGGTCACTGTCGGATACGTACCTCAGTTTTTGGGACGTGCTTCGGAACATACCTCGGTTTTGGGTCACGGTTTGGTACGTATCCTGGTTTTTGGGTCACAAGTTGGTACATATCTCGGTTTTTCGGTCACAATATGGTACATACGTCGTTTTTGGGTCAGGGTTCGCTACGTATCTCGTTTTTGGGGTCACATTTCAGTATGTGTCTCGTTTTTTGGGTCACTGTTCGGAACATATCTCGTTTTTGGGTCAGGGTTCGCTACATATCTTGGTGTTAGGGTCCCAGTTAAGTACGTACCTTGGTTTTAGGGTGTGCAAGTAGTACATAAGCAGCTGTTTGGGTCACAGGGCGTACCGAAAGGATGGCGCATACCAAACCCAACATCTTGCACCGAACGTTTTAATACAAATACAGTTACATTGTATTTGTGACAAACGTTGTTCATGCTCATTCTCCGTTTGGTGCAGGTGGCCCACGTGAAAGCGGAGCGCGACATCCTGGCGGAGGCCGACAACGAGTGGGTGGTGCGTCTCTACTACTCCTTCCAGGACCGCGACAGCCTCTACTTCGTCATGGACTACATCCCCGGCGGAGACATGATGAGCCTGCTCATCCGGATGGGCGTCTTCCCCGAGCCTCTGGCGCGCTTCTACGTGGCGGAGCTGACGCTGGCCATCGAGAGCGTCCACAAGATGGGCTTCATCCACCGCGACATCAAGCCCGACAACATCCTCATCGACCTGGACGGACACATCAAGCTGACGGACTTCGGCCTGTGCACGGGCTTCCGCTGGACGCACAACTCCAAGTACTACCAGAAAGGTGAGGCGGTTTCATAAATATCTTAGAGATTTTGTAAACATGAAACTATTACGTAACATGTAATATTCCATTCAATCCAGTGCACAAACACAAGTGATATTCACGGTTTGAACTACTTCTTACTCATTTATTTCTGATGGAGGATCATGTTTCAGAGACTATCAAAGAGAGATGCTCTGTGTTCTCAATCAGAAATGTGTCGGCTGCTTCTGGAAAACAGGGAAGAAACGGGATGAACGGGAAGGCCTTCCAAAATAAAAGGACATGTAACAACGAAAAGGGAAATATTATAAAAAAACTTTTATTGTCGTAGCTAAATCATTATGGTCTTTTTTTTATGATTTAGACACAATAAAGACTTTTTAATATTTTATCCTCGTAACTTTTATTATGGAGTGACTGAATTTACTTCCTGTTCATCTCATTTATTTTCTTTCATTGTTTTGTCTTTTTAAATTCATGTTCTGGCTAAAATGAAATGAGCATTTTTCATCCGCCCCGATCCAGTTTTCTGTTGCTGGTCGTTAGGCGCTTCGCTTCGGGGCCCTTCAGAAGTGCTGCCCATAGTTCCGACCGTTTCCGTGTGTTTAACAGCTTTGCCTTCCTTTTCTTCTGCCTCCAGGGAGCCACGTCCGACAGGACAGCATGGAGCCCAGTGACTTCTGGGACGACGTGTCCAACTGCCGCTGCGGCGACCGGCTGATGACGCTGGAGCAGAGCGCCAACCGGCAGCACCAGCGCTGCCTGGCTCACTCGCTGGTGGGAACGCCAAACTACATCGCACCGGAGGTGCTGCTGCGCAAAGGTGGGGGCGAGATTCAGCGGGAAGTAAAGTGTCTGTTGGCTGGAAAACCCTTTTTATTTGGCTATTTATGTAAACATCCAGACAAAAGGGTTAAGATGCAAATGGAGCCGATCAGGAGCCGGTTATTAGCTCATGTTCGTATCATATCGAGCAGGAATAAAGTTAGAAGATGGACCAGAGGCTGCAGAAGTCAAATGTTATCATGTGAAACGCCTGTCATGACCGTAACTCATTTATCAACCAACTACAAATGTTTTTTTGTTTATGCATTTGCCGCCTGATCATTTCACCCATTGCTGTAGTTGTTTGTTTGATTTTTCCTAATTTCTATACTTTAAATTTTCAATTTTAAAGTAAAGCAAACAAAAAAGTAGTAATAAAGTATACATTTTTTATCTTAGGCACTTAGTTTAGTTTACTTTATAGTTTTATATTTTTAATTTAGGCATTTAGTTTAGTTTAATCTTATCCTGCATACCAGGGGTTCTCAGCGTTTGTAATTTAGGGCTCACTTCTGGTTGTTAAAAGATTTCCGAGGACCACCTTCCCAAACAAATGAGTAAAAAAACATACATGACAAAAAAAGAGTAAAATTAAACTGGACTGTAAATATGTTTTAAACCACGGTCAGCTGTAGTGACCAAAATAAAATATTCTGCTTACCCTCACCCATCACTGACATTATGAATCCAAATTCAGATATAAAAATAACTAGTTCTGTAAATTACCACATTTGCTTTTTGATTTAATCAAACCATTTGGCAGTACCTCTGCGGCCCACTAGATGGCGCCCTGAAGCCCACCAGTGGTTGAGAATAGCTGCTTTATAACATTAGAGAAAGCTTTATTTATTGGATGAAGGAAAATTCTGTGAAAGGTCAATAAGGAATGTTATTGTGAAATCCGACATCACAGTGTCATTAACTTTTACCCTGCAGTACTCGGACATGCTGTATTCTTTGTATGTGTAGTAGAGTTCATCAATATTTGGACTCATTTTTTGTCGTGTTTTTTGTGTCTGTAGTAAATTGAAAATGAAACATTAACGTTAATGTTTAAGAGATGACGGGGAGCTTTAATTTGAGAGAAATTGTACCCTGGGTTTTGTCCTCTGTCATCACTTTAACCCCGGAGTCATTGTTTCATTTTAAATCACTGCGCTGATGAATAGTAAATGTGTGTCTGTGCAAACACGCGTAGTACTGTATTTGTGCTGACGGTGCACTTGCAGATGATGTGACGTTTGTGTGTTGTTGTGCAGGTTACACCCAGCTGTGTGACTGGTGGAGCGTTGGAGTGATCCTGTTTGAGATGCTGGTGGGACAGCCGCCCTTCCTGGCCTCCACGCCCACCGAGACTCAGATTAAGGTCAGTGACGAAGAGAAAAACATCCCGCTTTGATTTTAGAAATTAAATCACATGAACGAATGTCAGCCTGGTGTCTTTTTGGGCAGCTCCTCGGTGTGAACAGACATTCTTGGACAGGCTAACCCAGTAGTACAAAGGCTAAACCAGTAGTACAAAGGCTAAACCAGTAGTACAAAGACTAAACCAGTAGTACAAAGACTAAACCAGTAGTACGAAGACTAAACCAGTAGTACGAAGGCTAAACCAGTAGTACAAAGACTAAACCAGTAGTATGAAGGCTAAACCAGTAGTACAAAGACTAAACCAGTAGTATGAAGGCTAAACCAGTAGTACAAAGACTAAACCAGTAGTATGAAGGCTAAACCAGTAGTACAAAGACTAAACCAGTAGTATGAAGGCTAAACCAGTAGTATGAAGGCTAAACCAGTAGTACAAAGACTAAACCAGTAGTACAAAGACTAAACCAGTAGTACAAAGACTAAACCAGTAGTATGAAGGCTAAACCAGTAGTACAAAGACTAAACCAGTAGTATGAAGGCTAAACCAGTAGTACAAAGACTAAACCAGTAGTACAAAGACTAAACCAGTAGTATGAAGGCTAACCCAGTAGTATAAAGGCTAACCCAGTAGCACAAAGGCTAACCCAGTAGTACAAAGGCTAAACCACTAGTACAAAGGCTAACCCAGTAGTACAAAGGCTAACCCAGTAGTACAAAGACTAAACCAGTAGTACAAAGGCTAACCCAGTAGCACAAAGGCTAACCCAGGAGTATAAAGACTAAACCAGTAGTATAAAGGCTAAACCACTAGTACAAAGGCTAACCCAGTAGCACAAAGACTAAACCAGTAGTACAAAGGCTAACCCAGTAGCACAAAGGCTAACCCAGGAGTATAAAGACTAAACCAGTAGTATAAAAACTAAACCAGTAGTACAAAGACTAAACCAGTAGTATAAAGGCTAAGCCAGTAGTACAAAGTTTGTTTGTGTATTCTTATATTAGAATATATTTAAAAAAGAGCTTGGCCCTAAAACGCCGACTGTGACTTCAGACATGTTTGAACCTGAAGGTGAGATTCTACAGTAAACTGTTGGTAAAGCGTTTACGTCCCTGCAGCTGTGGTGACCTCGTGCTTTGTGTCTGCAGGTCATTAACTGGGAGAGCACGCTGCAGGTGCCCGCGCAGGTCAAACTGAGCCCCGAGGCCGTCGACATCATCGGCCGCCTCTGCTGCTCCGCCGAGGACCGTCTGGGGGCCAACGGCGCCGGCGAGATCAAGGCCCACCCCTTCTTCACCCAGATGGACTTCTCCAGCAACCTGCGGCAGCAGCCGGCGCCCTACCGGCCCAAGATCGCCCACCCGATGGACACGTCCAACTTCGACCCCGTGGAGGAGGAGGGCGGCCCCGGGGCGTGGAGCGACAGCGGCGACAGCACCCGGGCCCTCGACACGCTCTGCTCGCCGCACGGGAAGCACCCCGAGCACGCCTTCTACGAGTTCACCTTCCGCAGGTTCTTCGACGACAACGGCTGCCCCTTCCGCTACCCGAAACCGCTCGAGGCCAGCGGGGCGTCGCCGAGCGCCGGCCGGGACGAGGACGACGACGACGACGAGGAGGACGACGACGACGACGAAAGAGACGATGAAGAAGAAGACGAGGACGATGAGGAGGAGGAGGAGGGAGAGCAGGGGAAGGGTGCGAGCCGGTGTACGTGTAGAGCCGCAGACTGAGCGGCGTGCGACTATCACAGGTGTTGAGTTGTGGGATCTATAGCGCGTCCACAAACACAAACCTCCCCCGATCCGGGACCAAGAGACGACATTCTGTGAGAGACCGAGGCATCGAGGGCGAAGCGGTGAAAGTGGAGTATTCTGGGGAACGTAAAGGACGTCTGGATCACAGGCGAGATTTCGAAATTTTTTCTTATCCCATTCCTTCCGAAACCCCTCGTGTCTTAAAAATGGGACGACTGAAGCGGACGATGATCCGACGGGAGTGGAAACCCGATTTCACTCGTGGATCCGCAGGAGGAGGAGGAGGAGGAGCCTGAGCGAGCAACACGCCTCTTTTCACAGCTGCTGCAAAAATAAGCTACAAAGACACATTGCATGCACGTGCACACACACACACACACACACACACACACACACACACACACACACACACACGTATTCAGTCATACAGGGTGTGGGGTGGGGTGGGCTGGGTGGGGAGGGGGGCAACAAAACAAGACGACGACGTCTCTGCAGGTTAAATTTCAGCGTCCTTATTTCAAGAAGTCGGCTCGATGGACGGACAAATGCTTCTTCGTGGTGTTTCAGGCAGCATGAAAACCAAAATGAATCAAATGAATCTTATTAATCCACAGTCGCCTCGTTTTGTGCCAACTGTTGTTCAGTGTGACCCGTCGTCTCTCCTCAGAGGTCGCTGTTACATGTGTTCTTCCCAAGCCAAGTTAAATAGCGCTTTTAAAAACAACAGGAGTGAATTATTTTTTTTTTTTTCAAAGTGCTTTTTCAGAAGAATTAAATACATTAAAATGTGCAAAGAAGGCAATAAAACGATTAAAGAAATTAAGAGAAACAGCAGATTAAAAACCAGAAACCTCTTTACACAAACCATGTGTTTATAAAATGCTTCCTGTTACGGATCCTTTTTATTATAACTGACCATTTCAAAGCTCACCTCCCCGAAACAACCCGACAAACGGGAGGCTCTCGATTCTGTTGTTACTCGGATCAAAGACTGAAGCGCTTGTTTTACTGAGTGCGACATGCAGTGAATCTCCGCTCATAAATCACAGGAATAATTGGATCAAGAAAGCAAGAAAAAAATGGTTCTCGCGTTCTGGTTTTACTTCTTGAGAACGCGTCGTCGTTTTGTTTTTAAGGAAGAGAACTGATGAACGGCGTGAAACCTTATTTAAAAACAAAAGTTTAAAAAAGTAAAGAGAAACCAGAGCCTGAACCCCGTCGGGTCGGATGGTGCTGAGTTGGTTTCCGACTGAGAATCAAAGCTCCAACACACACACACAAATATATATATATCTATATAGATATAGATATCTATATAGATATATAGATATCTATCACACACACACACACACACACATCCTCCAAGATAAACAATTTTACAGCTATTTTTGCAAAGATGAGTTGTAACTGAACCGGCCTCCTCTTTATCTTCAGGAGGCATCATGAAAAAAGTTCTTGTGATAGTATGACTATGTGCAATACAAAAAAATATACATTATATATAGTTTTCTAAATACTTAATATCATTTTTCTTTTTTTTTTTTTTTTTTTTTACGTTTTTTCGTACTGAAATGTACAAATATATTGGTTTATATATATTTTTTCTTTTTTTTTCCAGTTACAACATGCTGCTTATTATTGTGGTTAATATTATTTACATTATTATTATTATTATTATTATTATTATATTACCTTTTTTTTTTTTTTCTCCCCTTTTTGTTGTGGCTTAAAAAAAAAGTGTGTGCTTGGGTTTTTGAAAAGTAACGTGCCTTTCTAGTTGAATGTTGGGAGTTCGTGAAGATGAGGATGAGAGATGATGATGATGATGATGATGATCAGTGTTTGCAGAACATGGATGGTTAAGACTCTTCACCTCCTACGGGCCGGGCTGGTCCTGGACCCGGAGGAGGAGGAGGTTTCTGATGATGATGGAGGATGAGGAGGAGGAGGAGGAGGAGGAAGGTTGGCGTCAGGACATATAGAATGAATCTGTGTTTTACAAATGTTTCAACAAAGAGTTTGTGTTTGGTACATTTTCTTTATTTATCCGAAATGACCACAAGTTTGAGCGTCACTTTTTTTTTTTACCTTCTTGCTTATTGACAATCAATAACTGCTCTTTGTGTCAAACTGAACCGTTTGGTCCATTAACACCAAACTGTTCCAACAGTATTTTACTTTTCTTTCTTTTTTTTTTAAGTGCGTCTCTGATAACGACGACGGAGAAACGTGAGGATCAGATTTGTTAGAGGATTTTTTTTTTATTATTATTTTTTTGTTTTTTGCCTGACAATGTATTGAGTTTGTTTTTCTGTAAATGTGCCTTTTGTTCAAAAGTGAGCAGCAAAATCTTAAAATATTGCAATCTTCTTTTTACCATCATCGTCTTTTTCATAGACTCTTTTATCTGTTTTATTATTTATCCGGGGAGTTGTTTCTCATCCACACCGGCTTTGTTTACACGCACCAACAACCGTCTTCTTATTCCAGTAACTCACAATATAGAAGCAAAATTAATTAATTAAAAACTTTATTTAATCCTCGAGAGATCAACGAGGTGTCCCTTTATTTGACGTAAAGGTTTCCTTCGTCGACTCGCCAATTAATTGATCTGCAAAACCGAGTTTCTCCACAAAGATTCACTCAAAGGTAACTTGTCTTTTTATCAGATGTTCTTATAAGTTTCTCTGAAATAAGAAATTCAGCATAAAATAAACAGTAATAGACAAAAGAAATGTTAGTCGACTAAAAGGGAGCGGATGCAGAGAAATATGCAGTTTAAACAAATCAAAAGAGGTTCAGTGATTTTAGAGATCGTCATCTTAAGAATGTGTTGCAGATAATTTGCATGTTTGATATACGAAAACTAGATTTTCCAAGTTCAGAAACAAATCGATGTTTTATGGGTGGTTGAATGTTAACGGGACGATATTAGGATTTTATGGTGGATCTCCATAAATAAACGCAATAAGTTGATTGTGGTTCACGATCACATTAGAGAAGTGAAATAAAAAGCCTGATTTTCTATTTATTTTTTAAGAACGAACAGACTCACAATTTCATTATTTTTCATTGTTTTTATCTTTCATTCGTTCTTTAAAATGTTCACCAAAAAAACCCACGTGTCCTATTTATGACGCAATAAAAGTTTTTGTGTCTCAACAAAAAATGTAAAGTGTTTAAAGTATGTTTGAGGCATATTTTGATGATTTATCAGGATACATTTTTTTTTAGTCAAAGAAAAATAGAAATGAGGCAGAAATTAAACATTGTTGAATAAATTATTAGCATTTTTTAGTTTTTCTGGATGCAGAACGTCGTTTCAGGAAAGGTTAACGGGGTTTTCACCGACACTCAGGTCATGTTTCAATGTGTAATATTTTATTTTTCACATCACAGATTGATGGATTTGTTCGCATGGATGCACACAACAACAACAACAACAACAACAAGGTCCTGCGTGTGAACAAAGCCAGTGTTGCCCGTGAGCTTCCCAGATAAATCGCTTTTCTCCAGAGCAGCATCCACTGTGGGTGAAGTGCCTTGCTCAAGGGCTCCATAGCTGAGATTAAGGCAGACCCTGGTGTTGCCCCCCCCCTCCCATACCCCCCCCCCCATCAGGTTTAAGCTTCGTTAAAAACAAACAAAAAGCTTTAAAGCGAGCGTGTTTCCTGTTTCTACGGTTTGATGGCGATCGACAATCTTCCGCTGACTTGACGTCTGATTTCTCGCGTTTTCCTTCTTTCACTTCGTATTTTTACTCCGAGGAGCTTCTCATACAAACTCTGTTACTCTTGAATTTATATTTATACAGATATACATATTTTTTCTATCTTTATTTTCCCCTCTTGTTTTTATTTCCCCCTGTGCTAAACAACAACACCATGTCTACGCAGTATTATGATGTAATGTGGACAGCTATCTCTTTTTTTTACATTCATGTATGAACTGAGAATTTGTCAAAATGCTTTCACAGTCCTCGTGTGTAAAATGTATGTATAAATTAAATTAACCAACTTGGACTCGCGCTTTTATTTCACTGAACAAAAAGTGTTGCGTTTTGTCTTCAGTGTCATTTTTAACTGATATTTTTAGGATGAATCGCCTTTTAAATTTGATATTTTTCGTACACTTGTAAGTCAAATTGAAAATGTATTTTTAATTATAGCCAACTAAAAGTACCCGCTACTCAAAATTGCCACTTTTGTATTTATACTCATTTATGACCAAGAAAGCGACTTTTATTGTCGCGGCAAATACAATCTTATTTTCTCTGAACTCGTGTGTGTAAAGTCGTATTCTGCAAAGTACATCTGTCAAAAGTTTCAATTCACATTTTTCAATACACACAAAAGAAAGTACAAAGTGTATTTCCAATGGTGAAAGTACTCAGATATTTTACTTAAGTAAAAGTAGCAGTACCACAGTGTATACATACTATGTTAGAAGTAATATTCCTGCGGTCAAATTCTTACCTAAATAAAAAATACTCATTAAGCAGAATGGTCCCTTTCAGAATAATATTTATCATTTATCAATTAACTAATCAACAATATATTTACAATATATGTAAATATATTAATGTATATAATATAAATAAACTAATCAATTATAATATGTATATATATAAATAAACTAATCAATTATAATATGTATATATATAAATAAACGAATCAATTATGATATATATATGTATATATGTATGTATATATATGTATGTGTATATATATGTATGTATATATATGTATGTATATATGTATGTATATATGTGTATGTATATATGTATGTATATATATATATATATATATATGTATATATATATATATATATATATATGTATATGTATATATATATATATATTATATATGTATGTGTATATATGTATGTATATATATATATGTATATATGTATGTATATATATATATATATGTATGTATATATATATATGTATATATGTATGTATATATATATATATATGTATATATGTATGAAGTATGTATATATATATATGTATGTGTATATATATATATATGTATGTGTATATATATATATATGTATATATATATATGTATATATATGTATGTATGTATATATATATGTATGTATATATATGTATGTATGTATATATATATATGTATGTATATATATATATGTATGTATATATATATGTATGTATAATATGTATGTATATATATGTATGTATATATATATATGTATATATAGTATATATATATATATATATATGTATGTATATATATATGTATATATATGTATGTATATATGTATATATATATATATATGTATGTATATATATATGTATGTATATATATGTATATATATATATATATGTATATATATATGTATGTATATATATATATAATATATATATATGTATATATTATATATATGTATATATATATATATATATATATATATATATATATGTGTATATATATATTATTATATATATATGTGTGTGTATATATATATATATATGTGTGTATATATATATATATATATATGTATGTATATATATGTATATGTATGTATATATATGTGTATATATATATATATGTACGAATATATATATATATATATATATATATATATATTCGTACATATATATATATGTATGTATATATATATATATATATATGTCATAGTTGATTAGTTTATTAATATTTTGCATTCATAATTAATCTGCAAAGTAAGTAGTAACTAATATTGCCAAATAAATGTAGGAGTAGAAATAAAAAAGTATCAGAAATTGGAAATACTCAAGTAAAGTACAAGTACCTCAACCTTGTATATAAGTACAGTAACTTTACTTGAGTAACCCTCCCCCGCCTACCCTCACACACACCCCCCCGCCGGGTACCAGCCGCGCTGTATTCCCACAATGCAGAGCGCATGGCGCGTCATCGGAGAGGGACGACGACGATGGCGGCGGTCGGTGCACCAGAAGTGATCACACAGCTGGAAAGCGCTGCCAAAGTTTTAATGGTGAGATAATTAACCTCTTTCGTTTTCCCGCTGTGCGGGCGGCAGTTGGCCCCGTCGGTGTCGCCTCCGCCCCGTGGGGGAGTTTAACGGACGGGGCACGCGCGCGGCTACTCCCCAAGTTTTCTTTTTTTCCTGTTGTCAAATGTGATTTTTACCGTTGGAACGGTGCGTGAGCGATGCGTGGCGCCTCTCTCCCCTCTGTCTCCTCATCCCGCATAAAACACAAAAATATCCACCCTCGTTTTCTCTTCTTTTTCTCTCCATCTTTATTAAAAACCAACCGCCATCACCTCCGTTTTAAAAAAGACGTCCCCTCGCGCTGAACGTTCTGAACTTCTGCGGCTCGCGCTCAGCCGTTAAGTTTGCTTCTTTACACCCAACGACTGCCTCTCGAGCTCCCTCGGCTCCCTACGCCTCCATTGACCACCATGTGCATGTCAGGACTCTGTGTGTGATGGACACTTGAGCCACAGCCTCGTCCTTTCTGCCATTTTGCTTCCTCCTTGTTATAATTATTAAACTGCCTGCGTTTTTAAATGTAAAAAAAATAGTTTTTTTTTAGTGGAATAGTAGCTCCACGTGACGTGTTTCACTGTCACATGGTCGCCAGCAGGTGTCTCTGAGTGGACGGTTGGCCTCTGTAGGTGTTGTGGGTCATCATGTGTACCGTGTGTTCTGGTGTCTGGGGATCACACACACACACACGAACGAACGAGGGGTTCACGTCTGTACACACTAGAATAATGTACAGGTAGATGGAGATGGTCGTAAAGGTGTAAACAAAGCTGAGCAGGGATGGGGAACATTTAGCTAGTATGTTCACACTAAGTAGGTGAAAGACAAGTGTGTTGTTGGTCTTTGCTGCTTTTTATATATATTTATACAAGTGGTCTGCAGATTGTAAACAAACAAATAGTGCAAAGGAAATGGTTAAATGGGCAAAGTAGTTTATATTTATATGCATGTATTGGGTGGTTGTATACAGTATATGCATGTACTCTGTAGATTGTAAACAAACAGTGCAAAGTAATAACTGTTAAATGGGTAAATTAGTAGATTATATTTATATACATGTATTGGGTGGTTGCCGTGTTTCCATCATTGTATATAAATGCACACTTGGTATTGCGTTAGAAGAACTAGGAGAGAAACGACAAAATTAAAACTTCCTCAATTGCACAAAATGTTAGCTCTGATATGATTTTTAGCCATATGCTTCTGTCTGTTGCTGGAGAGTGTATTTCTGGAGCAATGTGCATTTATTTTCAGATTAATGGCCTTTTGGTCAAATGGTCATTTTTCGGAGTATTAGGGTTTCGCACTAATAAGCTGTCGCCGACTTCTGACTGGTTTATTCGCTCCAAACGTAGTTTAATGCATCGACTAGTGGGTTGAATCAACAGATCTGTAAAACGGAGTTTCTCCACAAAGAACACCACTTTAAATCTTGTGTTTACCAGCAGATGTGCTCATTCATGTCTTGGAAATGTGTCATTCAGCATGAAAAAGTGACTAAAGTCAACCGATGGTCTCAGAGTCCTAACGTGTCCAGTGTTTTCGCGATGCTCGTGCACATTTCACGGCATAAACCTTTCATTGCCTAAATATACTTTTTAGTTACATAACAATCATGTCTTCTATTAGAGCTCATTAGCACGTTGTCAACAAGTTTAATCCATTTCTCATCAAATAAAATATCATATTCCTACAAACAAAGTCACAAATATAAAGAATGTTAGAAACAAACCCAAGTCTTGTGTAATATGTTTTTGTTTGTGTGCGTTTTGTTTCCAGGCACCGCCGTCCATGGTCAGCACAGAGCAGCGGCAGCATGCTGAACACATATTCCTCTCCTTCAGGAAATCAAAATCCCCTTTTGCCATCTGCAAGCACATCTTAGGTAACCGTCGACTCATCGTTTCAATACATGAATTCATCCGGAGAGGACGGAGACGTCGTGTTTCTAACCACAGCCCTCCTGCTGTGGAGTTATGATGCAATCCAAACGTTTTGAGTGTAATTCACACACCTGTTCTTCAGATGTGATAATGTACATACCTGCATTACGTAGCTAGATGCCACTTCTCATTCTGTACACATCTGCTCGTTCTTTCCATTGTTTTTATTTGGGATTTGCACTTTTTCCTTCTAAGTTCCAGCTTATTTTACAGACATAATATAGTTCTCATTTATTTTGTCCACCATGTGAGTGGACATACACACCAACATATTAGAACCAACATATTATAAACAACACATTAGCACCAACATATTATAAACATATTAGAACCAACATATTAGAACCATTATATTATAAACAACATATTAGCACCAACATATTGGAACCAACATATTAGCACCATCATATTAGCACCAACATATTATAAACAACATATTGGAACCATCATATTAGCACAAACATATTAGAACCAACATATTAGCACCATCATATTAGAACCAACATATTGGCACCAACATATTAGAACCAACATATTATAAACCAACATATTATAAACCACATATTAGAACCAACATATTAGCACCAACATATTAGAACCAACAACATATTAGAACTAACATATTAGCACCAACATATTAGCATCATCATATTAGCACCAACATATTAGCACCAACATATTAGAACCAACATATTATAAACCAACATATTAGTACCAACAACATATTAGAACCAACATATTAGCACCAACATATTACAACCAACATATTAGAACCAACAACATATTAGAACCAACAACATATTACAACCAACATATTAGCACCAACCTATTAGCACCAACAACATATTCCAACCAACATATTAGAACCAACAACATATTAGCACCAACATATTATAAACCAACATAACAGCACCAACATATTATAAACCAACATATTAGCACCAACAACATATTAGAACCAACACCAACATATTAGCACCAACATATTAGCACCATCATATTAGCACCAACATATTAGAACCACCAACATATTAGAACCACCATCATATTAGAACCAACATATTAGCACCATCATATTAGCACCAACATATTAGAACCAACACATTAGCACCATCATATTAGAACCATCATATTAGGACTAACATATTCATATTAGCACCACCAACATATTAGAACCAACATATTAGCACCATCATATTAGAACCAACATATTAGCACCACCAACATATTAGAACCAACATATTAGAACCATCATATTAGAACCACCAACATATTAGAACCAACATATTAGAACCAACCCTCTGTGTAAAGCGAAACAGTTAAAAGCACCAGAATGAACTCTTTAACTAGAACAGTACTTGTGTTTAACCCTCGTGCGTCCTTTTAAATAGACAAAGATGTCTGTGTCAATATATTAATATTACTTTTCGCTGAGTTAAATCTTTTAATCCACTTGAGTCCTGATCATAACCAGCAAACATGAGCTTTTCTAACTCGTTTGTTTCCATATTGCAACTTGTGTTATGAAAACAAACGCAGTATAATAATTATATTCTGTATACTAAATGCTATGGGACATTTTTATTTAAATGTCGGTTTGTTTACATAATGCCACATTGAAGCCAGGTCTGTAGAGTGAAAGTCTGATGTAATAGAAAGCATGATTTTTATGCCATGAGATCAAAACTTGTGGTTCAATGGGGACATTTTGTCCTTACGGGTCTTATTATTAGTTTATTATAAACTTATTATACGAGTTGAGGCTGAACTTTCGAACATGTTTGCCAGCCGAAATGCTAAAAAAGAATCAAAATGCCCAGTGATGCACTTGTTAAGAATTCCCAAACCTGAAGTAAAGAATAATGTAACGGCAGGTTATTTGGGAAGTAAGCATGTTAACGCCTTAATTGTACTTTTCACACGATAAACATACATCTAAATGCATGTGATGCAAGTCAATGCACTGCCTCACAAAGCAATTCAGTCCAACCTTTTCTTTTGTTAAATCTTCCTCCCTACTCGTGTTTCCCCTCCTCCTCCTCCTTCCCCTCCTCCCTCCCCCCCCCCCAGAGACCAGTAAGGTGGACTATGTGCTGTTCCAGGCCGCCACCGCCGTCATGGAGGCCGTGGTGCGGGAGTGGATCCTGCTGGAGAAGACCAGCATCGAGTCACTCCGCGCATTCCTCCTCACCTACGTCTTACAGAGACCCAAGTAAGAGAGAAAGTGTGTGTGTGTGTGTGTGTGTGTGTGTGTGTGTGTGTGTGTGTGTGTGTGTGTGTGTGTGTGTGTGTGTGTGTGTGTGTGTGTGTGTGTCACAGACTGTATATAAGTAGGCGACGTATTCACTCGTTTGTGGAATGATGTTTTGAAGCCTTGAGTTCGGTGTTTTCGCCGTCGCCATCTTGGTTTTTTTCTGCAACCGATAGACAGGAAGTTACCATATTTGGAATGCGGAGGAGTGACGTAGAGACGCCCTGTCAATCACCCTGTAGCCCCGCCCCTAAAGCATCCCCTGCTTTATGGTCTGTTTGACTCTAAATGGACCATAATTTACTAAATGAACATCATGCTGTATTGAAGAAGACTTGAAACTAGAGATTGAGACATAAACTCATGTTTACAATGTTTACTGAGGGAATAAATCAAGAGAGAAGTAGAGTCATTTTCTATAGACTTCTATACAACCAGAGGAGTCGCCCCCTGGTGGTCAGGAGAGAGAATGCAGCTTTAACACATGAAGCTTTGACTTCTATACAACCAGAGGAGTCGCCCCCTGGTGGTCAGGAGAGAGAATGCACGTTTTTAAAGATCGTGAGGCCAAGAACATCGATAGACCTCATCTCCTGTTACAGAAGTCAAAAGCACAGGAAGTTGTATAATTCAAGAGCCTTCATCTTTATCAACAAGCCTCTCAAATTCCACGGATATAATTTGGTCTTTTTGATGAGGTTAATAATAAGACCTCTCAGCATGCGGGTAATTTGTTTGGCCGAGTAATATTGATGGCATTTGAAATTGGGTTTCTCAAACTAACACAATTCCTGAAATGCTCTGCAGTCCTTCGCATTGAAAATTAAATTACATTTTCTTTTCTTTTTTTTTTTTTTATACTTTAATGCCGAAAATGAGTTGCATCAGCAGGTTTTCATACATGAAAAGTCGAAGCTGATGCTCGTAATTAGCTATTTCTTCTTGTGTCCGCTCCTAAAAACAGCACCAAAGAAGAGACGAGTCACAGAGTCCACGACCCGATGCAGAGGCGGGTCACCAAAACTATTCAACAAACAAGCGAGAGGGATTTCTGTTTATTTTTGTTCGAGTGGACCAACACAAAAAATGCAATCGATTTAACTTTTCCATGCGATTCAGGCCAAAGAAAATAAGCTGCAGCTGTGATTGAACCCCCAGACACAACATATCACTCTCACTTTGTTTCTCTTTCTGGTCTCTGTCCCCCTTTAAATGTTCCTCTGCATCAGAGCATTGATTTAAAGGGACAGTAGTGATGATTAGAGGTGTGGTTGTACGAGGTTCTTCTCCACAGTCGGTGTTACTACACTAGATGGAGTTTGTAGACACAGACAGGAGAACCAGCACGGGAGCAAAGTAATGTTCTGCTGTGGACGTATTTTAGACTCCGAAAATAATCTATATCAGTTTAAATGAACGCTATATTTAGAATATTTTCACCTCTTTACCTTGATGTCAGACAGAAAGGTAATCTATTCTCTCTTCAAAGACACCAGACTCCATTAAGAAAAACAGTAATTTTACCTCTCAGGACACGGGAGCTGCTGGTCTACTGCTGCCTCCATCGGTTAGTTTGTGTTTATAAAGTGACTTTGGTGAATCTGAATTTAAACCCTTTTAAAACACCAAAGTCGCACAATAACACAAACTAATTAACCGATAGGCAGCAGCTCCTGTGTTCTGAGAGGTGAAATTACTGTTTTTGTCAATGGAGTCTAGTGGCTTTAAAGAGAGAATAATAACGGCTTCAGTAAAGTGGTGAAAATATTCTCAATATATCGTACATTTAAACTGATATTGATTCTTTTAGGAGTCTAAACTACGTCCACAGCAGAACATTACTTTGCTCCCGTGCTGGTTCTCCTGTCTGTGACTACAAACTCCATCTACTGTAGTAAAACACCGCCTGTGGACTTCTGAACATCCCAACTCTCCCACAATAACCCGACCTCCTCGGCGTCTCCCTCCAGCCTCCAGAAGTACGTCCGTGAGCAGATCCTGCTGGCCGTGGCGGTCATCGTGAAGAGAGGCTCTCTGGACAAAAGCGTCAGCTGTAAAAGCGTCTTCCTTGAGGTCGGACAGCTCATCAGCAGCGGGAACGCCACCGTGGTGAGAACGACGAATGTTGCGCAACAATAAACGAATAACCGATCGTTGTTCGTTTATAGATCTAAATATCAAAATATCCTCCAACAAGCACAGCAGCATAAAGTTCTTAACGATATGCAACTATTTTATGATGCATTTCTACCAGTGGTGGAAGTACATTAAGTACTGTACTTGAATACTAATTTGAGGTACTTGTTTAATTATTTGAGTATTTCCATTTTCTGCTGCTTTATACTTCTACTTCAATTCAGAGGTAAATAATAAGCTTTTTACATTGATATTACGTGATATATTATTAACCTATGACTATATTATCAAAGGTTACGAAGCTACAGGCAGTATATAAAAAGTTACTTAAATCATAATAATATAATATATATTACTCTGGAATTACTTTTACTTTGGTTCCTTTTTTTAATATGTTTTAATGCTAATAGTTTTGTACTTTCACTTTAATTTTGGGATTTTAATTCTTGTAAAAGAGTATTTTTACACTCTGGTGCTGCTACTTTTAAATGTTTGTTTATTATTCAACCTTTTACTTAGCCAGATAAAATCCATTGAGGGGAAAAATAAATCTCCTTTGCGATGGAAAATAAAATAAAAACAAATACATAACAGAGTAAAAACTGAAGAGGATGAATAGACAAAGATATACACAAGTACAAGATCTGAGTACTTCTTCCTCCATTACCTCTAAATCAGGCTAAAATTATGTTTTCTGTATTTGTGAAAGTTCAGGTTCAAATAGGTGAAGAGCGACACAAATACTGAGGTTTTGAAGTTTAATTGGCGTCATTTATTTTTGTGCCTCGTGATTTAATTGTGTCTTTTATCCAAAACAAATCCTAAAGATGTGTTCTGTCTTGTTTTTATAGTTGCAGAAGACATGAATGGATGAATGGTAGAATTTTAAAGCATGAGATGAAGACTTTGATCGTATTTATTACATCTGGGACCTGATGCAGCACATTAGTGCCCTGGTTACACACCGAGGACCCGGGGCCTTCAGGCGTGTTCCTGTGGTCAGAATGAAGTTAAATATCAAATCTTTTCTCTTTGAAGTCTGCTCTCGCTTTGATCCCACGCTCAAATCAATTTAGTGTGGAGACTCTGTCAAAGTGCGTCTTTCCCTCCGACGTGGAGCCGTGAGCCGTTGGTGGATACGACGCACTAATAATAATATTTGTTTTGCTGTTATGAAACGAACCGGGCGTCTCCTCTTCATCCAGTAGGCGGCGCTATTCCATCTGTTTCTGATTGAACCCAGAACCAGAAGAGCAGCTGAGAACAGACAGACAGGAGAACTTACTTTCTTTCTTTTTTATTGACCTTTTTCATTCTTTTTTATTTACTTCCTTTCTTTTCTTTCATATTTACTCACTTTCATTTCTTTCTTTCTTTCTTTCTTTCTTACAATCTTTCTTTCCTTTTAGATACAATCGTTCTTTCCATTTCCTTTCTTTCTTTTTTCTTTCTTTTATTTATTATTTACTTTATTTCCTTTCCTATTTGCCTCTTTCTTTCATTTCTTTTTTCATTTCTTTATTATTTACTTCTTTCTTTCTTGTATACAATTCTTCTATTTATATAATACAAAATTTAATTTATTTATTATGTACTTATTTATTTTCTCTCTTGTTTACTTTCATTTATTTTTTCTTTTATACAATCTTTCTTTCACTTATTTATTTATTTACTTTCTTATATACAATTCTTCTTTTATTTATTTATTCTATACAATCTTTCTTCCATTTCTTTCTTTACTTCTTCTTTACTTACTTGCTGACTTAGTTGCTTGCTTACTTATTCCCGAGTATACAACACACAAAAAACTAGTTACTAGTTACGTCTCTAAGGAGAGATTGTAACAAATGTCGCTACTATTCTATGACGAGTTCACTAAACGTTTATCTTTAATCCTTTTTAGGACTATTTCTATTCCTGTACCAACCGTTTACTGATAATCAATAGTTCCTGTGATGACGTCCGTGCACTAGGACGAAAACACATCTCTATTGTCTCCCAATTCACGGTGAACGACGTACTCTCGTGTACTTTTACCGTCCAGGAGAATCAATATTACTTATAATACACTTCACTGGTTCGTACTCGGGGAGATGCAACGGAAGTCAATGTCGCTACCGAGTAATAATCAGAGAAGACAAAAGCAAATGTTGTTGTTACAAAGATTTCACACTCGAGCTTCTCTCTCGAACCACAACTCGTCTGTAGTGTTTCACAGCTGCTCCGTTTGCTTTATGTGACGCAATATTGTTCATCAGCCGCGCACCAAGAACTCAAGCTGCACAATTACTTCATTTTTTTTTCACTTTTGATTTTGTAGTTTGTCTAGTGTCTCTCTCTCTCTCTCTCTCTCTCTCTCTCTCTCTCTCTCTCTCTCTCTCTCTCTCTCTCTCTCTCTCAAAAAACTGCTGTAATTAGTATGATTTTGGTGGCCCCGTTCGTCTCATTTCTCTATTTCGTGCCTCCTACGACCCGAAAACCAATCTAATCTCAATCAAATGACTCCGGAGGAGAGAGGAGGCTTGCCAAAAGAGCTGAGGAGGCACAGGTGCATCCTTAGCGGAAGTCTTATCGGCACCCGTGATGTAAAAAAGAGGCTCGCCACACCTCGTATTCTATTACCCTCGTTTCTCATTTAGTTAAATCTCCTTGCTTCTCTTCCTTGCCTCCTCCGCTCGCATCTGAAGTGGGAGGAGCTAGGAGGCGAGGACGCAGACCGTACATGAGAAGTGGACGTGGTCGTCGTGGCGACTCGTTGGTTTGTGGACCGAAGCTGCGACGCCGTACACGTCTCTGGTAGCGGCCTGTCGATCACGGGCCGGGCAAGGAAAGGAATCGAGCATAAATTTTCCTCCTTGCGTAACCTCTGACCTCCGTGTGACCTCTGACCTCTGTGTGATCACTCGTCACACTCTCTCTCTCTCTCTCTCTCTCCGCTGCAGCAAACGCTGGCCTGCTCCATCCTCACCGCCCTGCTCAGCGAGTTCTCCAGCTCCAGTAAGACCAGCAGCATCGGCCTCAGCATGGAGTTCCACGGCAGCTGCAAGCGCCTGTTCCAGGTTCGCTCCGTCACCTCGCCTCCTAGCGCGTAGCTTCACGTGCCCTCAATGCTTTGATCCCTCCGTTAACCCCCTCCCCTCCCCCCCTCCCCCTCCAGGAGGACGGCCTGCGTCAGATCTTCATCTTGACCATGGAGGTGCTGCAGGAGTTCAGCCGCAGGGAAAACCTCAACGCCCAGATGTCGTCCGTCTTCCAGCGCTACCTGGCTCTGGCCAACCAGGTGCTCTGCTGGAACTTCCTGCCGCCCAATCATATCCTTTCTTTGTCCGAGGCCGGCGGGGAGTCCTGACGCCCGCAAAGGTCAGGACGATGTATATTCATTCAACGACTTCTAGATCTTTACTCGCGATCGGATAAATTCTGCCGAAGTCGGTCCCAGTTATCTACATGATGACATGCTGGAGTATTTTATGTTCTAAAAAGAAAGATACACAGAGTAATTACTCTTACTTTTAGAATATAATCTTAATACTCGGATTAATCCCAGTGTTTTTGATGTTTGTAGTTTTAGACGTCCACTTTCATTGGTTTGAAATTTTATTCATAGATTTAATTGCTGAAATCTGCCACTAAAGCAACAAAGGCAGATTCTTTTTCAACCACATTATCTAAACAACTTATTTGGAAATTGCTGAACTGATTCATAATTAATCTTTACATTTATGATAAAACAAGGAAAAATAAATAGAATTAAAACAGCAGAATAAGACGAGATAAAACTTATGGAATGTCCTCCAAATTGTAGTATTTTGTGTGTTTGTCCACTTATTTAATAATATTAATATTATTTATATAGCTCAATTCGTGCATAAAATGCAAACACAAGGTGCTTAACATAGAAGAAGATAATCACAACGTTTATGATGAACAAAGGGAAACATTCCGGTAAAGATATGGGTCTTAAGATTTATTTTGAAAGTGATTTGTGTGAATATATATTTATTTGCAGATGAGTATGCATTGTCCCTATTGTGTGTGTGTGTGTGTGTGTGTGTGTGTGTGTGTGTGTGTGTGTGTGTGTGTGTGTGTGTGTGTGTGTGTGTGTGTGTGTGTCTACAAACATGTGACACCCAGGAATGCATATCTGACCATCAGTTTTGCTTTGTAGTGGGAGGCACTCATCCATATTATCTTTGCAGTTGGCCGCATTGTTGAGCGAACTTAGGCACTTAGTGTGTGTGTGTGTGTGTGTGTGTGTGTGTGTGTGTGTGTGTATACGGTCCAGGCTCATTACAGCCAAAATCCCGGCCAGCCTGGCATCCTCTCTGCCTGTCTGAGGGGATCTGGAGTGGCGCTCTGCTGCCCGCCAGATCCATGTATCACTTTCAAAGAGGTGTCTGTGGGTCCATACGCCCCCCCCCATTCACTCCTCTCACTCCCCCAACCCCCATTCACCCCTCTCACTCCCCCCCCCCCCTGGCTTGTTGAGGCTCCCCTTGGTATGCCTGGCACGCTCTGGTGTGTGTGTGTGTGTGTTCACGTTCACAAAGATGCTTTGATAAATGTGCTCGTGTTGTTGTTGCACGTATACAATAAGGTGATCTGACTGTACAACTTTTTTAACTTTCCGGAGGAATATTTGCATCAATGGGATGAAATATCTGGTTTTGTTGGTTATTTATTTTAATGGTTCGGCCAAAACCAGACGTTTCCCCCCCAAAGTTATTTATATCTATAAATCAGAGTTTTAAAGGCATTTAATTCATCAATCCAAAAGTAATAATTGATTGATTAATAATGATTAATTGTTGTAAAAATGGCTTAAATCAATCTTTCAGAATACTTAAAATCCTAAATCCTGGGAAGTATGACTATGAATTATTTTTTTCGACATAACAATTAAAAACAATTAAATAATTGTTCAAATCTATTTATTTTTTCAAATAATTGAATTGAATTTTGATTATTGTGAACTTGGTCATGACTTTTATTCAGTGGCATTAAAAGAAAATATATAAAATGTACCTTAATTTGTAGGAGTGTAAATGGCTTTACAGTTGAAAATATACTTTACCACTCAATAAATACACCTCTATCTCGATATTGTGATATAAAAATGATGTATGACCCCGAACTGAACATTTAATCTTTAATTTATTAGTATAATCTCGTTCCCTTAAAAGCAATTTTCCACTTATTATCCACTTCACGTTAAATGTAATCACAGTTTCCTCTTTTTTTGGTTGCATTAATGACTTTAAAGTGTCTGTCTGCAACCTGGAGATGATTAAGTAGCTTTAAATGAGCGCGAAGCAGCGATAGCCGGGAGGCCTCGGGGCGCGAGCAGCTCCCTCGATCCCCCGGAACGACACACGAGGCCTCAAACCGAGCGGCGGCCTCCTCGGTGTGTGTGTGTGTGTGTGTGTGTGTGTGCGTGTGCGTGTGTGACGCCTCCGAGCGTCTGGGCCGTTGTTGAGAAGGAGAACAGATTGATGAAGGCCGCTGGGAGGCCTGAGTGAGTGTCGGCCGCCTGTCTGCAAGTGTCACAACACGGCTGTGCGATGCGAGCGTACGCCAGCGTGCCGGTGTATCAAGGGGCAGGAGGGGGGAGGGAAGGGGGCAGGAGGGGCAGGGGGGGCAGCACTCTCCTTAATTACGTGGCTGACAGCCGCCGCCTCTCACACACACACTCTTCAACCTTTTAACAAAAGGCGTTTCTCCCGAGCGGCATGCGTGTCATCTGTCCTCGCCGCCGTCTGAACCCTGGTGTCATCTGGCGGAGGCACGCTCCCCGGGCGTCGCCACGACAACGTGTCACTCCACACCGGCCTCGGGCTCCGCTCGGGGTCGCGGCCGGGCCTCCGAGGCTCGCGGGACGACGCACGGATCGCCCTCCAGAACCCCTCCGAGCCGCTTAAATCTCTAACTGCGTCTCGTGTTGCCCTTCCGATTCCTCCCCTCCGTGGGGATCAGCTCGCTTAAAACTCCAGTTAATTCACATTAAAGCAGGGCTTTCCCCCGCCTCCTCCCCCGAGGACACTATTAGAAGTTAAATACTTTCAAGAGGAGAAGATTTCTCCCCGTTTTTTATTTTTAGCGAGACGTAATAAAAAAAAAAAGCGGCATTAAGGTGTCCGAGCAGCGATCCCCTCTTCAATCAGGAGCTATTCTGGTTGACGGCTCTGTATTCGCATTATCTGTTCACGGGTCAGTTTATGGGCGGTTTGCCCCCCGGGTTAAAGCCCGGGTTAAGGCCCGGGTTAAAGCCCGGGTTCAGGCCCGGGTTAAAGCCCGGGTTAAAGCCCGGGTTTGCAGAGTGTAATCCGATGCTGGGTGTTTGCCTCGGCCTCTGTTGTCTAAACACTTCAGAGATGCACATTCCTTTGTTTCAGCCCAGTTTTGTGTGATTTCTTTTTTTTTTTTTTTTATTTGAGATATTTTATTTATTTTGCAAGGACTCGCAATAGAGTTTGTTTGTTTTTTTTTTAAACAACTAAATGGAACAAATCAGGAAATCAATATATACACATGGTCAAATAAAAAATTAAGATTTTCTTGGAATTTTGGCCGAGCATAAACGCTTATATCCTTGACAAAGACAACATTTATTATTATTATTATTATTATTATAATAAATAAATAAATTAAACATCAGAAAAGACTATTTTTTGGAGCATTTGGACATGAAAGATTAGTTCTCTGAAACATATAATCAGTGGTGGAAGGTAACTAAGTACGCTCACTCAAGTACTGTACTATAATTCTGAGGTACTTGTACTTAAGCACAATTTTGAGGTGCTTGTACTTTGACTTTTTATAAAGGAAATATTATACTTTTTACTTTCCTACAGTTATCTGACATTTTAAGTTACTTTGCAGATTAAAATTAACACAAAATGTAAGTTAACTAATACATTTATGATTTTTTATTTATTTATTATTATAGATTAAGTTACCCTGCAGTCTTAAGTAGTTAAAATGAGCTCCATGTTAATATTCTGAAATGGTTCCTCCTGCATAATGAGTACTTTTATACTTTTAATACTTTTGTACTTTCAGCGAGTTAGAGTTTGAATGCTTCCTCTGCCACGACATAAAAGTACATGTTTGTTTTCTACTGTGTTCCTGCAGGGACTCAAACAGTGTTTCATGCTTCTTTAAATAAGGAGAAGACCAAAGAGGTTTTATGAGCAGCTGTAACCATCCTGGAGCACTTTAGCAATTAAAAAAAGACAAAAACACACCGTGAAACTTGCAGATTAGCATTTTATATTAATAATATTTGCCATATTACTATTTTCTGGTCTTGGTTATCTTCTTACAACTCTTAATGCAGCCTGTTATTGAAATATAAGAGTTGTCAGGCCGGTATGTATAGATTTATGACGCAATAACCTGAGGTCTAAATCGCCACCTTCATCCACAACTTATCACTTTCTGAGCACAGTGGAGTAATTGATATACTCTTGATTTGATTCAGTAGTGTGAGGATTAATGACAACTGCTGTCTGAACAGATGGGGGCCAAACAGTAGAAGGGAGGGGGGGTGAAGGGGGGGGTGAGGAGGTATTCCTGGACTGTTATTTCACATGGCGAGGCTGCAGGGGAGACTTAAAGCAGGATATATCACTTAAACCCCACCACGCGCCTTAGCATAGCGCTGCGCTCCTCGCGCGGCGGCGGGCCGGCGGCGAGGCCCGTCCTCAAGTCGGGAGGATCAACCGTTAATGAATAGAGGATACAGGAGAGGCTCGCTAATCCGCGACCCTCGGGCACGAAGGTCGCTCGGGCCCGCGAGATGTTCGGATGGCTGAGATTGCCCACTTAAAGCGGGCATGAAGACACTAACCCGGAGACCCACGAGGAGCTTTTGTACAGCGTCTGCAAATTGTTGATTTGAAAGAGGAGATGGGAATGTGAAGACGGATTTGATTTGTTGCTCGGGAGCTTTAATGAGCTGTAAACTACACCGGGGTTGTCGTGCAATTCAGACCATTTATTACAAATCACATTGAGCGAGTCAGCCATTTGCAAACCACGCTGTTAAAACCGCTTTTTACTCTCACTGGTCCAAGCAGCTAGCGGTCTGGTTTAATTATTAATTATCATGGAGAATTAAAAATGTATGAGACTTGTTTCAATAGGAAAGGAGCAGAAATGCAAGAAAACACATCTAATCGCGTATTAAATAGAAATGCGAGCCGACGTTCACAAACAATAAGACGGACTTCACATAAATACATTTAAATCAGTGTGTTACTTTTAATTATTTTCACTTGATGTGTAGAATATGCAAATTAAAGGGTTGAAACGTCACGCTTCGACTCTCGAGGTGATGATGTCCGTTTGTTTTGTTTCAGACTGAAATATCTAAAATTATTCGTGATGATTCATGTTCCCCTGAGGAGGAATCGTACCGACTCCTCTGATTCCTCCTCTAGCGCCACCGTGAGGTTGTGTGGATTCTCGTGAATTTTGGTACAGATATCCATGGTAACCAGGGGAGGAAATCCTTAATTGCCGTGGTGATTGTACGAGTGATTTCAGGAGAACTCATTCAACAACATTTCACTTATTTGTGATTTTTCTCTTGGGTACGAAGAGCTGCTAGCATGACTGCAGTCACACACATCTATTTAGCTTTAATTTATAGCTCCCCTTGTTTGTTAGCATGTGGTAACGAGATGAACACGAAGAGGACAAGAACACTTTTGCCTTTGACATATTTTGCCGTTTTGGTTTTCGTGGCACACAGAAGTCTCAAAGGGGCTCAGCCCAGTCATGTGGTTGGCTTCTACACGGCACGTCACGCTGAATTACAGCCCACGAGGGGAAGAATTACGGCTTTTTATTGCAACCGCGCTGCCCCTCGTGCTTTGAAGAGCAGATCTGCTCACTACCTGGGCTCAGGTTCACATGCAAGAGCCGTAAATACTCGTAACTAAGAGTCTGTCGCTGAGGACGTGTTGGCTGGCTTTGGGTCCGTAGAATGAGGAGAATCAGGGCAGGAAATGAAAGTTGAAATGCTGGTTGTGTCTCTGCCAAAGTAACTGGCAGCGACTACCAGCAGCCGCCTCGTTGGCATTGTGTCTGGTGACTGGTGTAAATTAAGTTATTACAATGTGTGTTTGTGCGCCTGAGAGTTTGGCAACAACACGTGGGAACTAAACGAATCTCCTCTGTCTGTGTGTGTGTGTGTGTGTGTGTGTGTGTGTGTGTGTGTGTGTGTGTGTGTGTGTGCGTGTGCGCGCGCGCTCTCTCTCTCTCTCTCTCTCTCTCTGCCCAGTGGAAAATTGACGTGTCACATTAGTTATTCTCGAGCCTGCTGGAAGGGTTGAGATAGTAGCAGGTGATGTCTTTTAAAAACCCACCAAACCCCACAGCCACATGTCCTAGTCACTCCGCGTCCATTACTCATCCCGGAGGCATGCACACGACTCGCACATCACACACATATCTTTTCCCCAGCCGAGCGGGGAGCGTGGTTGAAGTTGTAAATCCACTTGTCAAACTCAGTGTTTTTTTTTTTGTTTTTTTTTAAAGTGAACTAAACTTAAACTTTTCCTTTTCAGTTCCTGTGAGTTGTTTTCAGGACGGTTTCACGATGGTTTGATGTCGGGTTTTATTTTTGCCACGTTCGCGATGAATGCGTTTTATTTTAAACCCGGAGAAACGCACAAAACCTTCAGATTCAGAGGTCGCGTGAACCGAATATTTTCCGGCGTTGACGGAATTCCTTCGTCGTCGACGGTAAAAATCCGAAGGCCGTCCCGTCACTTTGACGGAGTGGTGGCCTTGGAGCGCGTCTGAGAGTACGAGTCACCGAGCGGTGCATGATGGGAGATGCAAATAATTTCCAAAATCCCAAATGTGTTTTCAAAACTTCATTAAAAAAAAACCTCAAAAGAAGCTTTGAATGTAAAGAAAAAGACACTCAGTACAACCACGAGACTCCGATCCACCTGAGTATGAACAATAATTTATATATTAATTAAAATCACAGACTCCACCTTTTTTTAAAATACGCCTTTAGCGCATGTCTTATTATAATAAAAAAAATTAAATGCAAGTAATAATAGATGATGACTGAATTTCTGCAACACAGAACGTTTAACGCCGGCACTAGAGAACGTGTGAATTTGGTTTTTGGTCATTTTCGAACAACGGAACGTTTCAGAACTAACGTAAATCACATGACCGGCGAGCAGGAAGCAGATTGCCGCGCGACATCGTCGTAAAGCTTTCCTCCCGCGCGTGTCGGCAGTAGAAGTATAAAAAGAGCTGCTAGCGTAGACGGCGAGGTCAGCGACCCCTGTAAGGAACCGCTGGCAGTCGAGGCCGATGGCGTGCGTTACGAATCTGGAAGCGAACGTTGGCGAACTAAAAAGACTCAAACGAAAACTGGGTCAGCGGCGTCTCAGTTTTAGGGGTTCGGTCGTAGATTGTGGATAAGAAGTGGACGTAGTCGTCGTGACGTCACTCATCGGTTTGTGGACTGATGTGATGAAGCTTCGAGGTTACCGTTTGGTCGTCGCCATCTTGTTTTTTTGCAACCAGGGAAAGTTAGTGACCATATTAGGACCGAGGAGGAGTGACGTAGAGACCTGTCAATCACCTTGTAGCCCCGCCCCTAAAGCATCCCCTGCTTTATGGTCTGTTTGACTCTAAATGGACCATAATTTACTAAATGAACATCATGCTGTATTGAAGAAGACTTGAAACTAGAGATTGAGACATAAACTCATGTTTATAATGTTTACTGAGGGAATAAATCAAGAGAAGTAGAGTCATTTTCTATAAACTTCTATACAACCAGAGGAGTCGCCCCCTGGTGGTCAGGAGAGAGAATGCAGCTTTAACACATGAAGCTTTGACTTCTATACAACCAGAGGAGTCGCCCCCTGGTGGTCAGGAGAGAGAATGCAGCTTTAACACATGAAGCTTTGACTTCTATACAACCAGAGGACCACACAACCACTTTTCAGAATAAGAGGTTGCCGTCTGGGCCGAAATGGCGCCGACGCTCGGCCTAAACAAATAAAAGTTTGTGTTTAAATAGTTTTTAAAGTATCGGTGTGGATGTAGCCCCACGCTTTAGGGAAAGGTAAACACTAAACTTTTATTGATCCCCTCCAGGGGAATTCTGTTGGAAATAAATAGAGAAAGTAAAGACAAATAAATAAAGAGTTATATTAAACTAAAATAAGAATAGAATTTAAAACAGAAACTATACAAGAACATTTGGAGACACAAATTAAAAGGTAAATATTACAGTATAGTTCTGGACTCTTTTAAAGTCACTTTAAAGCCGTCTTATCTCATAAATGTCGTCTTAGTAAACATGTCACATCTGCTTGTTTGTTTCTTCTCAGCAGGCTCCTCACAATTCTTTTAAATCTCTTTTATTCTGTCATCGAATTTCCTATGTAAACTCTTAAAGATGACACGTATTCCTGATGCTCTTCTGGACAAATAAAACACGAATGATCAGTTTAACATATTTTAAACCAGGTCTCGTATCTTAAGCTCTTCTGTTGTCCAGTTTTCTCTTGGTGGAGTCACAACCTGTCGGGCGTCTCTGTCCGGCTGTGTGAAACGGTCCCAAGTCGCCGTGTCGTTATCATTCCTGAGGTCTCTTGTGAGTTTTGTCTCAGTCATACGATCTTTAAGAGGGTTTGTACAACCTCTGCCCCCGAGGTGGTCCGTCCCCGCGGAGACGGCCTCCCGTCTGCAGGCCTCCGCCGGCCCCACGACTCTCTCACTCCGTCCTCATTTGAAAGAGACGCTTTTATTTAACCTTTGTTAATCTTTGAGGAAAATGAAAGTTGAATGACCAGGAGAACTTTTAAAAAGCAAAGTGAAAGAAGCCGAAATTTCATCAAGTGAGCATAAATAAATAACTAAAAGACATTTTCACATCATGAGTAAATAGTTAGTCTGGAATAAATTGCAGAACCCTTTAGAAAGGTTCAGATAGAGGTCTTCTGCCTCACCACCACTATTTTTAACAAGGCCTGAAAGCCAATCATTGGACGGACACACACACACACACACACACACACACACACACACACACACACACACACAACCCCACAGTCTCTTAGACAGGTGCCAACTTTTGTGCCGAAAAGCACGCCGTGTGTGTGTGTGTGTGTGTGTGTGTGTGTGTGTGTGTGTGGGGAGTGACTGTGGGCCGGTGTCGGAGGAATGCTTGACCTCGCCGACCTCTGCCGCCGTTTGGCTTTGATCGAACATTCCTCTGGAAGTTTCCCCGTTCTGCTGTCACCGAGCCACCGGGCAGAGACGGAGAGGTTTAGTGTGGAAGGAGAGGGTGTCGTTCATTTTCCTGTTGGATTTATGTTTTATTCTTTTCACAAGCTTAAGAGGAAAAGTATAATCTAGACAAAACCTACACGAAGAAACAAAAGACATTGGTAGTAATACTTTATAGATATATAAGTCTACTGGATAGGAGATAATAAAATAACCCATGAAGGATTTTAAACCCCTCTTTTACGTTATTATACTTTATTTATTTATTTATTTATCTTCAATCCGTATTAGATACAGCTAAAAAAAAATGTATAAAAGAGAGAAAAAACCGAAGACAAAGTTGTGGTTATGAATGTTTGAGTTGCTGAAACCAAAATAAAAACTAAGGGAGAAAAATAAATCCAGCTCTGGTCATTCATCGCGAAACATTGTTGAAACCCACATTTATTTTTTATTGGAGATTCCAAAGTTTCTAAATATACCAAAGTAGTCATGAAGAAATTCAGAGAAAACTAATTATATATATTTTTTATTGTTCATTAATTTGTACTCCTGCAGATTTG
>JACSYO010001928.1:220000-245000 GCA_016806645.1 Ophiodon elongatus
GGACTGTAATTGGCTCCGAGCAGCGACTGTAATCAGAGGTTTGTTTGTTTGTTTTTTTTGTGACACAAAAGCCGCTCGGCCACCGATCGGGGGATTTGATTGGCCGAGCCGGGCGCAGTCGCTTTTTTTTTTTCCCGGACGGTTTCTCTTCGCTGCTGCTGGAATCTGCAGGATGTGTTTTGTGTTGGTTTCAGTTTTCAGGCCTTCAGTCTCATCTCTCACTCTGGTATTTCTAGTAGCTCCACTGTTTGTTATTGTAAGGCTGCTGTGGTCAGCTGTCTCGTGTGTGTGTGTGTGTGTGTGTGTGTGTGTGTGTGTGTGTGTGTGTGTGTGTGTGCGCGCATTTTTGTGTGTGTTGGCGCATATCTGTCTCTGTGGGATTGTGTCAATTTGAGTCTGTGGAGTGTGTGTTTGCGTGTATTTATTCAGTTTAATGGGGTCTCAGCTGCTGTGTCTCCTCAGCTGTGAGGGGTAACAGGCTGGTGTGTGTGTGTGTGGGGGGGGGGGGGGTACTCTGAGACACGCGCCATCAGGGTCACAGTCCACAGCAGACCAGTGGCAGGATTAGAGCCCGGCCCCAGGATTAGGGGCCCCTGTTAACAACCTCAGTAACCCACCCATCACACACACTCTGCACCCTGTTGAGGGGCTCTGGGGAGGGGGGGGGGGGGCTCTGTCAGTCTCCCATTAACTGGCTCCTGGGCTCCCTCACCGATCACTGACTAACTTCTTTCCACTGGAGCTCCCGACTGGAAGCTGTTAGCTTCACTTCATCAACATGCAACGCATATCACACACTTTTTTTTTTTTTTTTTTTTTTCCATCTTAACCGTATTACTGATAAACGCTTTGGTGGAAGACGATTTACAGAAGTCACTCTTATGGTCCTATAAAGGTGCGATCATTTTAACTAATCAAACTGTGAAGATGTTTCGGTTCGAAATTGGAATAAATTCATTAATATTCAGACGTCTGACTGAAAACAATCAACAAACGCTGCTGGTTCTCTCGAATGATGAAGGGGGAACAAACAAAAGAGGAATTGTTTTGAGGCAAATCTTACCAGAAAAAAAAAACAACTTAGTCGCGCGGTGCTTTGCAACCAGAAGTGAAGACAAAAATGTTACAATTCACTTTCATGATGTGAAAACACGCTGAAAGGGTTAAAGTTCTAAGACAAAAACACGGACAACTCTCAGACCAGACAACGCCATGCCAGCAACCTGTCAATCACCTTGTAGCCCCGCCCCTAAAGCATCCCCTGCTTTATGGTCTGTTTGACTCTAAATGGACCATAATTTACTAAATGAACATCATGCTGTATTGAAGAAGACTTGAAACTAGAGATTGAGACATAAACTCATGTTTACAATGTTTACTGAGGGAATAAATCAAGAGAGAAGTAGAGTCATTTTCTATAGACTTCTATACAACCAGAGGAGTCGCCCCTGGTGGTCAGGAGAGAGAATGCAGCTTTAACACATGAAGCTTTGACTTCTATACAACCAGAGGAGTCGCCCCCTGGTGGTCAGGAGAGAGAATGCAGCTTTAACACATGAAGCTTTGACTTCTATACAACCAGAGGAGTCGCCCCCTGGTGGTCAGGAGAGAGAATGTAGCTTTAAGACACGTGTGACGTCTGTGATGAGAGGAAATGAATTTAACACCAGCTAGTGGTTCTGTTTAGGTTTTGTACATCTTTGGCGTCTCAAAGATGGCTCGGGTCAGTCTGCAAGTTCATTGACAGTAATGGAGACGAATCTACAACCCAATGAGATGACGCTGGAGCCGGATCATTACTGATGGCTGTTGGTCTCCACCCGGCCGGAGGTCAACAGCTCCCGTCTGACGGGACAAAACACATGGTTTTGGAAATCGGCTCAATATTTGTGCAGCTGTTTCTGCTGCTGTTAAATCACTACGACTCAGACGTTCAGGGACGGAGTGATTTAAAGATGGACGAGCGAAAGAAAGAAAGGTTTGGAGAATAGGAAAAGAACAAAGACGCAGAAAAAAAGATGGAACGGAGAAATACAATTCAGCAAGAGAGAGTGAAACCTGGATGCAATTTGCAGGAGTTTGAGGGATTTGGGGATAAATAGTTGGAGGCAGATTGAAAAGGAAGAAGACTACTGTGGTTGTTGGCCTCCTTCAAAATAAACACACTCCACTTTTGTTGATTTTAGCACCTGGTGACCACAACGCACACCCCGACGACAACAAATAAAAGAGGAAGAAAAAGAAAAGGACACAAAAACGGAAGCGTCCGTCATTTTCTTTGTCCTCTGCAGTGTGTTTTTGTCGGCTTTGTTTCTCTTGAGTTTTTAGTTTGTTTGGCTGCGAGTGATTACAGAGCGGCATCGGAGTGTGATTGAGTGTGCGCCCGCTTGCAAACACAAACGCACAATCAGCCAAGACGTTTGGATGCATCTGGTTTATTTCATCTCATCAAATTGACATTCACACACACACACATAAGTAAAAAACGTCTTTATACGCACACACGTTTTTTAAATATTTAGATGTTCTTTTATGCCTGCAGATACAAAGCGCTCTCTCTCTCTCTCTCTCTCTCTCTCTCTCTCTCTCTCTCTCTCTCTCTCTCTCTCTCTCCTCTGTCTGTCTGTCTTCTCTATATATATATATATTCATTTATTTATATATATATATATATTATTATTTATATATTTATTTATTTATATATATATATTTATTCATTTATTTATATATATATATATTTGTTTTTTATTCATTTATTTATATATATATATATATATATATATTTATTCATTTATTTATATATATATATATATTTATTCATTTATTTATATATATATATATATTTATTTATTTATATATATATATATATATATATTTATTTATTCATATATATATATATATATATATATATATATATATATATTAGTAGTATCGTGTGTTTTTCTTCATAAAATCACACAATTCAAATGACTTTTATTGGGAAATCTTAACATGATCTTGGTGATGTATTCTAAGCTGGTGAAACCCGACTGAAGCGCTACACATCCAAAGAACGCTCCTAGAACCTGATCGCTCGTCCCACATCGCCTTAATCAGAAAATGCTGCTTCCGTGACCCGTTTTTAAAACGGTAACCGTGGTAATAACGTGGAGGAATATCGGCGAGCACGTAAACGTGACCGAAGCCTCTCGGTCGCCCCGTCCTCTCGGAGGTGGACGTACGAGAGCATCTCGTGTTTAGCGAGTAAACACAATCAGTGTGGAGCTCTGGGACGGATGAGGCTGCAGCAGAGACTTTGGCCTGAAGGCAGATGGTAACCCAATCTGGGGGAGGGAGGGAGGGAGGGGGGGAGTGAAGGGGGGGAGGGAGAGACAATAAGTTGGAAGCAGAAAGATGAGCCTCTGAGCCCCCGAGGTAACAGACACCAGGCTTTGTTTCCTGCTATAAATATCCTTCCTCATTCTCTTTGTCCCTCCCTCCCTCGCTCCCTCTTCATCCTCCTCATCCTCACCTCTCCGTCTACCTGACTTTCCCCTTTCCCTCAGTTCATCCCTCATTATAGCTCATTTTCCTTCTTGACTCCTTCTCATTTGCGTGTTGCCGTTTTCTTTTCTCAGCAATTAAATTCCTCCTCTTCTTTTTGGTACAGACCAAAATGTGTCTGCAGTTTGTGTTCAGTGAGGATTTTAATGAATCTGAATCCAGCATCAGATCTGCTTTTGTCCCTTAGAAATGTTGAACCCTAAACCTAAATACATTTCTAAGTAGTTCAAATTAAGGATAACCAAACTCAAAGAATCCGTTGATCTGAAATCAGCTGTTCTTTCTTATTTTTGGATCAGACAGACGAGACACCGAAGCTTTGATTAGCTTTTTAGCTCCAAAATTAAAATGGTGCGCTCTTCTTTCTTCAGCATGGCATCGTTTTTCATGAGCTCCTATAATATTTAATATTTAACTTAATCTGTGAGACTCTTTAACTTGAAGCAATCGGATTGTTTCCCGATTTTGTTTCGTTAAACTGCAGAAAGTGTCAAAGAGCACGAAAACATTTCAGAGAAACACTCGGGGAATATGTGATGATTATCTCCTGATTTAATCGGCTAGCAGTGCTGTTTGTTGTTTTACTCACAAAAAAGAGAAAATTAAGAGATTTGTTAGCTTTGGAACTAATCTGCAGCCCAGAGTATTAAACTCTGAATTAAAATGAGATAGTTTGAATTGATTTTGCAGGATTTTTATGCTTTTCTTTGTTATATATCGTAGTGAATTACAGACAAAACGAGCTATTTGAACACTGAAGAAATTATATACAAATATTGTATTTTAAATGTTATAATAATTGTAATATGCTTGTTTCATTATTTTTTTTACATTTTATAGAATTAACGATTAATCGAAAAAATTATAATCAGTCAGTAGTGTAGGGTTGAATCTCACAGCATTATTAATGTCATTATTAAATATTATCGGTAACAATGACCCTCAAAGGAATGAGAACAGCCTCATAATAATAATAATAGACAGATTTATAATCCTGATGAACGTAACTAACATGTTATATTATGATGCGTGCTAGTTTATATTAGCAGCACTATAGCACGTTAAGTTAAGTACTAAATGACCAAATAATGACAGATTTTTAATAATTGGCATAAACTGGAGTACAGTCAGACTCCAGTCTGTACTTTTAGTGACTAGAAGTCATAATTAAGTTTTTTTCTTTTTTTACTTTGCCAGTTTTGGACTCCTTTTTTTATTTAGGGTTCGTTCTTGTGCAGCCAGACGACATTCAACATCTTTATTAAACAGATCCATTGATCAATCAAGTCTACAGTCACCCGATCGGCGAGAATCCTCCATATTGTTGTATCCTGTTCTCTCTCTTTTCGTACACACAGACACACACACACACACACACACACACACACACACACACACACACACACACACACACACACACACACGTCGTGTATCTCTAACTATAGTCAGACTCAAGGCGACTGACATTACTGGCATCGCACGGATCGTTCGCTGGTGCAGCTGCTTTTTCAGAGCTTGCGCTGTTCAATCCTTTGGCCTTGCACTACCTCTCCTTCCCTCCCTCCCTCCTTCCTTCCCTCTCTCTCTCTCTCTCTCTCTCTCTTGCTCACTCGCCCGGCTCTTCCCACCCTCCTCCTCCTCCTCCTCCTCCTCCTCCTCCTCCTCCCACTTAGCTCTTCCAGAGGATGACTTCACGCTCTGGAAGAGAGCAGCAGAGACTGTGGTGGCTACACTACGTTAGCATCTGAGATTCCCAGCAGCGTGTCTCACCACCAACAACGCACTCCCAGCGGGAGAGCACAGAGGGGAGGGGGAGTTAGGGAGAGGCGGAGGGAGTAAGAAGGGGAGAGGATTTGAGAGTAGGAGGAGGAGGAAGAAAGCAACAAGGAGAGGGAGGTTGAAAGTTTGATTGCCTCTGCGATGGGGCCATGTGGAGCCGGCGAAGGAGCGCTCTCTCTGGATTTAAGAGGATGACGGGAGGAGAAGAAAAGAGCTCGGAGGAAGGCAGGAAGGCAGTTTGAGCTCCAGACGTCCGTCGCTGTGAAACGCGTGTCGCCGAGAGGCTGCGATGACTCGCGGTGCCGCTGCTGCTGCTGCTGCTGCCCCGCTGTGTTTCTCTCCGTGTTGCACAATTAAAAACCAACAATGCCTCCTCTCTCGTCGGAGTGTGACCGCTCGGCACGGACAAAACCCCCAAAATCCCACAACCTGAGCAGAAGCTCGCAGCTGAGATTCCCCCTCCTCCATCAGGAGTCGGGACTCCTTCCTCTCTGGGCTTGATTGAGGCTGTCTGTGTCTGTTTGAGACCGAGGGGTCACAGTGTCTGAAGAGACAGAGGAAAGAAAAATAAAAACAATTCGCCGTTCCCCTCTTGCTTTGTGGGAGACTGCAGTGAGTATTAATCCTGACGGGTATCAGCTGATCTGTTTTTTTTTTAACGCGGTGACGGGAGGATGAGGCAGGTTCACCTTTTTCCTTCTTCGTCATCGACGACTTCGCTCTTTCGAAGTGGTATTCTTTGCAGATGATTAAGTTTAATTTACTTAAAGCGTCAAAGTTCTTTCTCCCTGGAGCATCGGGGGCAAAGAAATTTAAATTTCCTTTCGCACACTGTATTTTCGAGATGTGTTTCTCCTGTCAGAGACTTTCTATGACAGGAATCCGGAGGGCTTTAAAGATTCAGTTCAAACTAGAAGGGCACTCGCAGAGCGCAGACCCCCGCCAAGGCCATGCCCTGTCTCACGATGTAACGAAGTAAAAAACTAACTGGTCTATCAGCCCTGGGATTTAGATCCGCTCGATCATTTAATGGGTTCTTTTCTCGGTCCGTGCGACGCCTTTCCACTAATTTTCTGAAAAAAAATAAGGCTGACAAACCAAAAACACGGCCTACTCGGCAGAGGTAATAAAAGTTTTTAATTTCACGTACAAAGGTCTTGAATATTTTTTCACGATAACATTAATCGGAAGGAAGGAAGTTAGTTTTTTGTACGTTTTCGTACAAACCGGTGAGACCTCCGTCCACTAACTCGACTTACATCAGCTCATTATTTTTAATTGGTTAATCCGTTTTCTGCCACTTATCTGAGTCTAAATTAGTGACAGAATGCATTAATTATGTTATTAGGAATTACTGTTCTGTAAAGTTCTGACAAAAATGTGACTTTCTTTGAGCGTTAAAACTTACAAGTCTTAAATTTAATTTGATGAGCACTTTCTGAGCTACAGTTGGACAAAACTAAAGCAGCTCAGCTTGGTCGCTTACAATATTATATTTATTATATATTAGTAAGATATTACTGGTGTTAACTACAGTAGATCAGAATGCCGAGACTTGAAAGCTGAAGTATAATTTTAATGATCATTATCATGATGAGACAACTGAATTCATAATAAACTTTTAAACTGTTTGAATATTGATTTATTTGAGGTGAAACCTGAAGTTGATGTAATTAAAGTTGTCCAAAGTTTATACAAAATATGAATAAATTTAGTAATTATCATACAAATTTAAACCGAGATGTTTAGCTCTGAATTCAACTTCAGAACCGATAATATCGGAGGATTCGACCCTGAGAACTCACCTCGTTTCCTTTTCTCCAAGAAGACGAGCCTGAAATTAATTGTAAACTTTCAGTAAATTGTTGAAAAAGTATTTTACGCATGTTAAGTATTTCTGTCCTTTTTTCCCCCCAATACACTTATTTCCAGCAAGTTCCCACATATCCAAAGTACCTGCTGGTTCATTGAGAAGTTAAACGTGAAATCCAACCCCTGTACAATATTTATATTTATTTTTTATTTTCTTCTACCGAGCCTCCCATCAGAGACGTTTCACACGATCGTACTCGTATCAGCGAAGTGACGAATAAATAAATAAATAAATAAATAAATAAACATGCTGACGCGTGCATTTCCTCTGTCGTCCTGCAGGTGCACAGGAAGATTCGGGAGGACTCGGACATGGCACAGGACTCCCTGCAGTGCCTGGCCCAGCTGGCCTCCATGCACGGGCCCGTGTTCCCCGACGAGAGCGCCCAGGTGTCCTACCTGGCCCACCTGGTGGAGGGCCTGCTCAGCATGATCAACGGGTCAGTGCTTCACTGCGTGTCGGTCCGTCACCACTCCACCACTATTTGATGGATTGCTTTTAAACTCTGATGTCTCAACTATTGGAGGGATCAGATTTGATTCAGACATTTTCCATCAGAATATGAATCGTTATAACTTTGACGATCCACTGAGTTCAAATTTAAAGTTTTTGATTCGTGCTACATGTTAGCATTGCCGTTGGTAGCCCGTTAGCACGTTAACGTTGGCGTTTAGCTCAAGTTAGTTTTATATTTCCTCGTCCCTTTTGTTCTGCAGTGTCAGCGTTGTCTGTTGAGTTTAGCTCCTGGCACGACGAGGTATCGTGTGGATATCTGTAGTTATTGGCCGTTTGTGGCAAAGTGCAAACTATTATTGGGCATCTTGTTTAAATAACAGTTAAAGATGGACGAGTGAAAGAAAGAACAGCGACGTTGTTGGCAGGTGAACACAAGATTGAACCAGCATAGTTTCTCTTAAAGGTTTTGTGCTGACGACAACAGGGGTATCGACTTTATATGGAAGGTTGACATTTGTTTGAAGTCTGTCTTAAAACAATACTCATGTGCCATTTGTTCAGAGTTATTGGTTGCTGTAATTATTCCTCCTTTCCATATTAGCTGTGAAGAAATCCCAAAAATCAACAATTCCAAAAGCAACAGAATGAAGAAACTAAATGCTCACAGCAGGAATTGATTTTTATTGTTATTAATAATAATAATAGTGTGGATTGTTACAGCGCCTTTCAAGGGACCCGAGGACGCTTTAGAAATGTGAAGGCAGAACAAATTACATACAAAGAATAAATAGTAGTTGCAGTGTTTTGAGTTCACGGTGAACAGGTGGATTTTCAGGAGTATTTCTAAGGTGTCCAAAGGTGCAGCGCTGTGGATTATTTATGGCGAGCAAGGCGGAGTGGAGTGATTTGTAGGTGAGGAGGGTTTTTGTATGAGATGCAGCACTCGGTGGGTGACGTGCAGGTGAGAAGGCTGGAGGCTCGGTTCAAACCCTGGAGCCTGGTATCCCCTCAGGAAACCATTACAATAATCCAGGGGGGGGGGGGGGGGAAGGCATGGATGGTGAGATCCGGAGTCTTGAGAAGTTTCTGGTGACGGATTTGATGTGTGATTGGAATGGGAGGGTGGAGTCCACAGTGACTCCCAGTGGAGAATATTGCAGCTTTTTTTTGTCCTCATTCAACTGTTTCCATCACGCCTCATTGACTTCTCTCACGCGTTCCCTTTTTTTTTTTTTTTTGTTCTGTTTGATAATCTGCAAAACCTTCAAAGTAATTTCGACCACACTGACAGATGGAACTAATTCAAACCTGCCCATTCGAAAGCAGCTCCCCCGGGGATGCAGACGTTATTACACAGCCGCGACACTAAAATAGATTAACGGTGCCTTCGCTAAATGAATCTCATTGTGCAGGGGTGCATTGGAAAATAAAGACATTCTGGGCATAACAATCACATGAAGTCAGGGCACAAATCATTCACAAAATAATAGGTGTAATAATATTGTGTATTAAAGGCTGGATTTCTTCCTTTTGTACCTTCAAATCTAAAGATTATGTTCTTTATAAACCCTCAGCTGTGCATTTGAACTGCCTATATTGTGGCTCACTGTTCTATTGCCTCGGCTGCCTCAGTAGCTGTTCATCTCCCTCCGGTATCTCAAGGATTTCATGTTTCTTAAATTCAGAGACTCAACAAGTGAAGGAGGCCATCGTCCGCAGGACTGTGACTCATACTTTGCCATTTCTGCTTTATTTACAGGAAGTAATTGCTTGTTGAGTCTGTGTTTTTAATGGCCTCTGATTCTAGCATCTGCACGCTCCATGGGAAACCGGCTGCAGAGGGAAGAGCCGGTCTTCCAGTTCAGCAACAAATAGAGTTAACCAGGAACTCATGTTTTCCCAGTTTTCTCTTTAAAAAAAAATAAAACGAATTTATGTGAAAGTGGATCAAATTATGTCTTTATTGTTCTCACAGAGACACTGTTTATTCAACCAGAGGAAAAAACAAATCATCACTAGCAACCACAAAAACACTGGTAAATACTGAGTCTGTGTTGAAGTGTATCAGTCGCATCGTAGTCGTCCTCTAATCCAAAATAGAGCTGCCGGTTTCTATTTCTATAGAGATATTCTTTTAAAATATTATATTTCCATAAAATTAACTTGTAATTCTAGTGGAGTAAAAACTCTCGTAACTGTGGGTCCTTGATTTTATGCATATCAAAAACAAAACGTAATTTATCTATTAACCCCTTGAGAAGCAACATCTTGTTTTCAAGAGGGCAAAGAAATGTGGGAATTAACAGACATTCAAACCAAAACTAAATATATAAATTCATAGTGGTGGTAATGAATTAAATCTAACAACGCAAAACAAACGACATAGTAGAAGTAGCATCAACAACACGCGCTGTGTCTGTGTATCAGAAGTGGACGTAGTCATGGTGACGTCACCCGTTGGTTTGTGGACTGATGTTTTTAAGCCTCGAGTTCGGCGATTTAGCAGCCAATGAACAGAAGTTATCATATTTTGAAATACGTCATGACGGCGTATACAGCTCTGGTAGCGGCGGAGACCTGTCAATCACCCTGTAGCCCCGCCCTAAAGCATCCCCTGCTTTATGGTCTGTTTGACTCTAAATGGACCATAATTTACTAAATGAACATCATGCTGTATTGAAGAAGACTTGAAACTAGAGATTGAGACATAAACTCATGTTTACAATGTTTACTGAGGGAATAAATCAAGAGAGAAGTAGAGTCATTTTCTATAGACTTCTATACAACCAGAGGAGTCGCCCCCTGGTGGTCAGGAGAGAGAATGCAGCTTTAACACATGAAGCTTTGACTTCTATACAACCAGAGGAGTCGCCCCCTGGTGGTCAGGAGAGAGAATGCAGCTTTAACACATGAAGCTTTGACTTCTATACAACCAGAGGAGTCGCCCCCTGGTGGTCAGGAGAGAGAATGCAGCTTTAACACATGAAGCTTTGACTTCTATACAACCAGAGGAGTCGCCCCCTGGTGGTCAGGAGAGAGAATGTAGCTTTAACACATGAAGCTTTGACTTCTATACAACCAGAGGAGTCGCCCCCTGGTGGTCAGGAGAGAGAATGCAGCTTTAACACATGAAGCTTTGACTTCTATACAACCAGAGGAGTCGCCCCCTGGTGGTCAGGAGAGAGAATGCAGCTTTAACACATGAACCTTTGACTTCACTCGGCAGAACCGGAGGTTGCCGCCTGGTTCAGCTACATTCTTCCAGCCCTTCAGTAGGCAGCACTGAACCTATATGTATGAATCGTGTTCACCCCCAAAGCTCAACCTAGACGCCAATTTTCCTCGAAACTTCCTGCAGATGTGTCATTTTGGACTTCTGAGTCAAGAGGGTGAAATCAGAGCTTCCAATCAAAAGCAATGCAGCACTCGTTTTGAGCCTCTGTCCTGCAGAAATACTCAGTCTCCACTCAGGAAATCAAGGAACCATTACCAGAGTTACCGACTCTATTTTGACCTTTCTTTTTTTTTTTTAGATTTAATAAGACCACATGAAACAAATATTGTCACGACAAATATATACCAAGTTATACTGAAGGTGATTTATGTTTTTACTGACATTACACTTGAACTGGTGTCTGCAGGTGTGTGGCATCGAAGACTCTGTGTCTTGTATCTGCTGCCCGTTGTGAAGAGATAGAACTTGTGATCTTGTGCTGAGAAACGTAACGAGTTGTGTTGGTTGTGATGTTTGGAGCCCATTGATTGTTCCCGCCGGTGCAGGGAGTCACGCAGTGTTTTTGGGGCTTCAGGAAGATGCATTAAAAATAAATTACTGTTCTGTTTTTAGCAGCTGGATGAGGCGGGGGTGAGAGTCCTACACCAGCTTCAAAACGTTAAAAAAGGAAAACACTTTCCCGTTTCTCACCTTTTTAATGTCAAAGTGCACGAGAGCAAAGATCTTTTCCCCCAATTTTCCCTACGTGTTTTTCATCTGTTGTAAAAGGAGTCTCTACTACGCCTGCAGCCAACTCTTTTTTTTTCCGATTGTTTGCTCCACACAATGCCAGAGAAGAGTGAAAAATGTCCATCCCGAAGCCCAAAGAGACGTCTTTGAATGTCTTGTTTTCTTGGATCAACAATTCCAAGAAAACAAGGCTATTTTCTTTCTTTCAATGTTTTTTTTTGTGGGCTTTTGGTTTGAAGAAGTCTCAAGGTCAACGTGTCATTAAGCCACAAATGACGTCCGTGTGGCAATTATCCTTCTAAATGATGGCATCAAACCAGTCTGCTATGAGTCATAGAAATGTCATCAGATGACCAAAAAATGAAAACCAAGCAATACTTGTCTTTGAAATACAGATATCGTTTTTTAAATATTATATTCATCTGTTGTAAAAGTAGTCTTTTCTCATTATTTTCTTGAATCGTTTATCGTCTATATAATGCCAGAGAATAGTAGGGAAAAAAAGATTTTTTAAAGACCAAAGTGATGTTTTGTTCGACCAACAGTCCAAAAAACAGAGATATTCCGTTTATCGTCATGTAAAACAAAGTCGCCTGTCGGTGATTTTGCAGGGAAATATTACAAAATCAATTATTAAGATAATTTTCTGTCCATAAACCAGATCTTTCTCACATGTTTTAATTCAGTTAATCTCTTTAATGGAACGATTTTAATGCAGATTTTATCCGAACTTGATCATCTTCCCCTGGTTTGACGTCCTGTTTCTTAATAAGTCTCGTCTTCTATTTGACGGTTGTGATGATGGGACTTTTATGAATAGTGTCGCCTCTATTAATCTGAAAGTAATCCCATTTTCTTTAAAAAAAAAATAATACCCCCATCTCTCTAAATGTAGCACTTTCATCCGCAGCTTAAGGAGCTAATGTTGAAATACAGTTTAGTGGATAAAACTGTTCGTCAAATGATTTATTAACACTCTTAACTCACTAAAAGATTCCTGATTTCCTATTTAAGAAGATAAAAAACATTAGAAATCAAAAGACCTACATTGCTTCAAGTTGTAGTTGCTTTAAGTTAATATCTTCACAAACTTTAATAGATACAGTGTCTCGTACGTCTCTCGACTACAATATATGCTTTGATTTTTACGCCGATGATACTCAACTTTACCTCTCTGTCCGTCCGAACTATTCTTGCAGCCTAATTGTGCCCACTGACTGTCAGAAAGTTATTCAGGCCTTTTATTTTAACCTGCCTCGGCTGTTTTTTAATTATATTCTGCACTCAATAAAAACTGCAGTTGGCAGCTGCAAGACTTTTAACAATAACCGACAATAAGAGAACACATTAGCCCCATTTTATTATCCCTCCGCGGGCTTACAGTTGCTCTTAGAATACAATTTAAGGTTTTACTGTTCAGTCATAAAGCCTGAAATGATTTGACCTATTTTGCCTGAAAAAAAAAACACAAAAAATTAATTTAACTCAAAGTTTTGAGTACTCTACAACCGCTCTGTGCTCCTTAAAACTGTCTTTAAACTGTGCAAACACTATATGAATTTAATTACTTTGAAGCTGGTATCGTTTGAAATCTTTCCGCACTCGTACAGCTTAATACCTGAGTTCAGGAATGGATAACTTCATTTTTTTATACACCTTAAAGCATCAAAGTTGTTCAATAAATCTTTGTATTTCAGTTAAATTCTCGATTCTTAAATGTTTCTTGACACATGCACTTTCTTAATGAAAATAGTCCAAAACTGGCAAAAATATAAATGAAATCGGTCGCTGTCTGTCCAAAGAATATAAAACAGGAGTGCTAATGTGGCAGATGACAGACACATTTGTACAAAAAAAAATAGGTTAAATTAATTTCAGTTCAATGTATTTAGCTTTAAATCATGTTGTGGCCATCGTCTAAGCTTTTATTAACCGTTTATAAAAGTGGTAAATAAATAACGGTCTATGTTTGAACAGAAATGCTGGCGTTGCCAGAAAGTACAGAAGTAGTATTTTATGTCATTTTGTGGGCGTCCGCAGTCGGAGTGGTTCTGATCTGAATTAAGGAACTCGCATTTATAAATAACTGACAGCAGCTTGTTGTTGGACCACGTGATGCAGTGAGTAGGGGTCTCTCTCTCTCTCTCTCTCTCTCTCTCTCTCTCTCTCTCTCTCTCTCTCTCTGTCTCTCTCTCTCCCTCTCTCTCTGTCTCCCTCTGTCTCTCTCTCTCTGTCTATCTCTCTGTCTGTCTCTGTCTATGTCTGTCTCTCTTTCTGTCTCTCTCTCTCTCTGTCTCCCTGTCTCTCTCTCTCTGTCTCCCTCTGTCTCTCTCTTTCTGTCTCTCTCTGTCTATGTCTGTCTCTCTCTCTCTCTCTCTCTCTCTCTCTGTGTCTGTCTCTCTTTCTCTGTCTATGTCTCTCTCACTCTCTCTGTCTCTCCCTCTCTCTCTCTCCCTCTCTCTCTGTCTCTCTCTCTCTCTCTCCCTCTCTCTTCCCTCCTGCTCCGTCTGTAATCACCTATTCTTGGAGCTTTTTTCCAATTGCCTCATCGGAAAACCATGCGGAGAGCGGGACGGCCGATCTGCAATGATTGAACAGTTCTGCTCGCAATTTAACTCCATCTGATTGGAGTTAGCTCGGCCGCTCACACAATGTTCCCCTCTGGACCGGCTGTGGAGAGGTGTGTCAGCTCAAACACAAACACGGGATTAGGACTTTACGGTTGTTGTTGTTGTTGTTGTTTTTATATGGTGCAACACAAAGAATGACAAATGTGCAGAAAACGTAATGGATGGTGTTGGTTTAGAGGGGTTGAAAGAGGATGTTCCACTTGTGATGGCATATTTAGAAATTCATCTTAATAACTGAGCAGACTTGTAGAAAACCCTGGAATAAAAACACGTTTGCAGTAAATGCATCGTATAAGAAGTAAAGCCTGTTTAGCTTTGCATGAAGTCATGAGTAGACTAATAATTACATTTTTTTTTACAAATATATCAACGTATATGTTGGTTACGGAAGCCCTGAGAGGCAAGTGAGGAAAAAAGTAGTTTTCTCTCGTGAAGAGTTCTTGAAATGTTTTTGAAAATGTTTTTCTTTTTGTTTTTGTCACGATCCTTCTTTGTTAGTTTTAATTTCATGTACTCTAAATAAAAGGTACATATATTGTGTGTTAGCAAGTTATGTTACTCTCATGTCTGTCTTTTGATCTACTAAAAACCTGAATCCTTTTAGTTCTATTTACAGGTGCGCTTCAGCCTCTTGTGGCCAGAATGAGTATTACAACAACAAACTATGAAATGTGAAGAAAAAAACCCCAAAGAAAACCTTTTTTTCACCCGTTATTAAATTATATTCACGGGAGAGAAAACATTTTAGATCAGACTTAAAAAAAAAAAATGTATCACCGGAGTTCATTTTTTCTCACTTGGCTTCCGTAGTTTGCCAATTAAAAAAACGAGAAATTACAGAAAAAGACAAATGGCAAATGTAATTTAGAATCAATGTCTTCAAACTTCAAAGGTTTGTCCACCAGACTCTAACTTTTAAAATACTCTTTACGAAAACTAGCAAAAAAGACGATTAGGGATGCGTATCAAAAACAAATCTTAATTGTATGTATATATGTGAAAACATGACTGAGATATTTTTAATTGGAGCACTTTGCAGGTAGTTTTTGTTGCCTTGATAGTTTATTTATAGGATACCGTGTGATGTTTTTAGTTTTTCGTTCCTGATGTTTCCTTGCAGTACTTCTGCAGTACTTCTGCAGTACTTGAGACGCATTGCTTGTAAAGTAGGTTTTCAATTTAAAACACATTTTTGGATAAATACCAAGAGTTTCCAGCTTTGTTCCCTTGATTCTGAGTTTTATTGTTCATCTGGAGCTTTTTTTCCGACCCCTTTTGTTCCTCCTACTCGAAGTCTCCAAAGCATACATTTATTTTTTGCATTTGTTTTTTGGTTTCTGCTCACAGTTTGTGATGCAGTCTGTTCAAGTTTTAATACAGCTTTCCTGAGAAACTTTGTTTCAAATACAGAGGACAGGATTTCATAGAGAAGTGAAGGGAAGTAGGGACTTTGAGATGGTTAATGAGGCAGCAAAGTTGAGCTGAGTTAGATTGTTCTTCATGGCTCTTGTGGCTTTTTACAACCAGCAGCGCCTGAGACTGAAGTGTCACATTTTAAACATCTTTAGCCACGCTGGCTGCAATGCTCTCTGGGTGACGGAGATGTTGGTCGGTTGGATGGATTCCCATTAAATGTTGTCCAGACATTCGTGGTCTCCAGAGGATGAAGTGTTCTGACTTTGGTGACTTTTCCTCCAGCTGTTTTTTAAAAAAAAATTGAATTCCAATTTAGTTTATGAACAGTGATGTCACGAGAATCGATGCTTCGGTACCAAGTCAGTACCAACAATTCAGAAAACCTGAAAACTCTTTTTTTGTTTCCTACCGTACCGTACGTACTGCGGGGCTTGAGACTAACGACGTCCCCGAGACAATTCAAAATGTCCTTGATTATGCTCCATTCAACAAGTCAGAGTTGGAATCTGCAGGAGGATCACATGGCACATGGGATTTATTGATTTGTTTTTGTTTTTTACCGTGATATTGAATTGTATATCAAGAATTCACTGGTTTTCCCATCAGCCCCAGCAGTAAATTACGTAAACATTACCTGATAAACATCAGCATGTTGTTGTTGTTTTCATAGTAAACATGTCATTGTGTTGAATTCTGATGTTCGCAATTACCTCACAAGTAGAGTTGTTAAAAGATAATTTGACACCTGATTAAATGCTCTTTTGTTAATTTGAATTGTTTTTTTAAAAAAAACACATTTCTTCCTCTTGTGATCCTTCAATATCTCTTCACATCCATCGTACCGGCGCTGTGGTTACATTTGTCCAAATGGGGAAGAATTCAGATTACAAAACAAATAAACAATTTATCAGCCAGATATGATTGTAGCACACACACACACACACACACACACAAACATATGTCACTTAATTCTTCATGGTTCGATCTGATGATAAAGTCTCTTTTTATAAAGGGAGGTGTAATTACAGCCGATCTCTCGTCACCCTGTCGTGTCTGATCTGCACCATGAGGCAGAAAATACCATAAAAATAACCTCGATGCAGCTGTGGAAAACTGCTCGGGGGTCAAGTTGCCCACGAGTTTTGATTTAGGATCAATTTTCATGGCTGCGTCCAAACCTCATTCACCAAGTGTGTAAACTGGTGAAGCGACCCCGTTTTAACCTCGGCCTCACCCTGCAGGGTGGAAACTGTCCGTCCTCGGGCCAAAGCACGAGTTTGAATCCAGACTGGAAAGAGGAAGCAGCGTAACCTTTTTTCTTTTCTTTTTTTCTGCAAAGAGAAGAAACCGATTTGTCCCACTGAACGTAATGCCAGTGGTTTCACTAACAAACTACTGTACAATCATTTTATTGATTTAATGTTTCATGATCTGCGTCTCCCCCCCCCCTCCCAGGATTGAGATCGAGGACTCGGAGGCGGTGGGCATCTCCAATATCATCTCCAATCTGATCACCATGTTCCCCAGAAGCACTCTGACGGCGTTGCCCAGCGACCTCTTCACCTCCTTCATCAACTGCCTCACGCTGCTCACTTGCTCCTTCGGACGCAGCGCCGCCCTGGAGGAGGTGGTGAGTAATGACACCCTTTGTCCTTCGTGTGTGTGTGTGTGTGTGTGTGTGTGTGTTGCATTAAGGTGCACCTTCGAGAACAGAAGAGGTGTTTTTATTGAAAGTCAACATCCAACCGTCTGATGAAGAATTTTATAATGAACCTTTTTGGCTGTTAAATAGAAGCAGTGTTGACTTGAGATCGTTTGTCTCCGTTGGGATTTTCTTTTTGTTTTATTTACTATAAAGTGATTCGGGCTTCAGAAAGTCAGACCTTGAGCTGTGGCTGTGAAAGAACCCCGGAAAAAAAGAAAATCGATGGAGCGAGAACAGTGGCTGTAGATGTCGGCAATGAAAACAAAACGTGATCTTAAAAAGAAAACATTGGCAATAAAAAATGTTCCACTGAGAAATAAAACGGGCATTAAAAATATTTTATATTTCTTTTTTGCTTTCTGATATTTTCAATGACAACTTTTTTTTTGTACAACCTCTCTTCTCAATGCTCTGTGCTCAGCAGAATTTAATGTTTTTGACAGAATCTGGTTAAAGCAAAAAGTCTATTCGTTTCCATGAAATAAATAAAATAAAAAATGTTAAGCTTAGTTTTGGCTCCTTCTTTATAAAGGAAATGTTTGTCACACATCACGTGTTCAAGGACCTTCAGAAAGCTAATTATCTGACGATATTGATGTTTTTCAAAGCTTCTGGCCGCGGTGAACGGTGCGGTTTTCGTGGCTATTGTTTTGCTGACGTTTCCTCTCCTCGTTTCCTCTCCTCGCTCAGCTGGATAAAGACGACATGGTCTACATGGAGGCCTACGACAAGCTGCTGGAGTCGTGGCTGACGCTCGTCCAGGACGAGGAGCATTTCCCTCGCGGCTGCTTCGTCCAGCCGGCGATCCAGGTCTTCAACTCGTACATCCAGTGTCACCTGGCTGCTCCGGACGGCACCCGGAACCTGGTGAGCCGGTTATTTACCATCAACACGGTGTCTTCCTCTCGAAGGGAAGAACCATAGAAGTTATATATTTCAGTATGATAAGACTGGCTCTGATCAGAGCTAATAGAAGATGTTTAAACATTCTCTATTTTGCTGTTTTATTGTACATTTAGACATAACTGATGAAGTGTGTTTTTACATTTCCTCATCGATCTGAACAATAATCTACGGGAGCCCCGAGTGGAAGAAAATAAAATCCTGTGATCCATTTTCTAAGTCTGATCCAAGTTAATCTTTTTAAAAACCTGTGAAACAGGAAAAAGATTTGGCTGATGAAATTTGTATTTATTTCTTTTTGTTTGTTGTTGTCATACTCATGTTGTCCACAAGAGGCTGAAGTTGCATACGGTCATGTTGTGGTACGTTCCTTAAGGACTAACTCGTTGAATTTTATTTACAGAGCCGTAAAACAATCTGTAATAATCTACCTTTTTAATATCAGCCTAATAAAAATGAATTGATCATCGGACATTTATTGGCATGTAGATGACAAACTGAATAGAAGGAGGTATCACTCAGTGTTTTTATATTCGTGTTTCACTTCATGCAAGTTATAAAATTAGGGATCCTTTAAATAAAACACACATTGATGGCCGAAGAGCAAAACCTCCAATCTGAAAAATGCACTTTTTTGAGAATACAAAAAAAACTTGTTTTCTTGCAGAATGCTATTTGTTAAGGATGCAAAAATAATAAATAAATAAAAATATACAAAGTGCAGATAGGGTTATTCCCCACTTTTCCTGGATCATTTTGCAGATGGGAGGTTTTGCACACAAAAAAGGATTTCGATCGGACTTAAATAACATCCTGCTCCTGACGGGTTTAACTTACTTCTCCCTCTCACCCGAAACCCTCCAGTCAGTGAACGGCATTTCGTCTCACGAAGAGGAAGAGATCAACGAGCTGCAGGAAGACGACCGGGAGCTGTTCTCAGACCAGCTGTCCAGCATCGGCATGCTGGGCCGCGTGGCGGCGGACCACTGCATCCCGCTGCTCACCAGGTAAACGCGGAAAAACACGCGACACGTCGAACTTTCTCTCAGTGTGTTTTAACTTAAAGATTAGTTTTCGGAGATGTACTGTGATCCCGGAGTTCAGAGGGAATCAGAAAGTGTTCCCCACGTTAACGCTGCTCTTGTGACGTCGCCCTGCAGCCTGCTGGAGGACCGGGTGACGCGGCTGCACGGGCAGCTCCAGAGGACCCAGCAGCACCTCATGGCCACGTCGGATCCCGGATCAATGGACCGCAAAGTCCTGGACGACCTCTACGAGGACATCCACTGGCTCATACTGGTCTCAGGTCAGCAGCAGGGCCACGGCTTTGGGTCTTTTATTGGTTTTAAAAGGACATTTTTGGGGTTGTTTTGATTTGATGATCAATTTCCTTCTGATTGCTCTGTCTCCACAAAGTTTCCCCTGTTTCTCCTGCAGTATGGTGACATAACGATACCAAATACTAGAACAGTGTTTTAAAAATATGTACTTAAAAAAAAGCTGATTTCAGAATGTTCAGTAAAATGAGATAGATAGATAGATAGATAGATAGATAGATAGATAGATAGATAGATACTTTATTAATTCCGCAAGGGGAAATATTTTCGCTACAGCAGCATTTTTACATACAGGTAAGAACAATATATACAAAAATAGAATAATAATAAGAAAATAAGAAAAATGCACAATATATAAAAAATAGAATAATAAGAAAAATGCACAATATATACAAAAATAGAATAATAATAAGAAAAATGCACAAGATATACAACAAATAGAATAATAATATTAAATTAACTTACAAAACGAAACAGTAATAAAGTATTACTTTTATATTTTTAAATGATAAAGTATAATTCTTTCGGAAAAAAGTAATATAATTAAACTCTTCCTCCAGAAAGATGTATGTTTCACTATATATGTCCAATATAACCAGGTGCAAACATATCAGTAAGTATAATATACATAAGTATCTACACTTATACTGTGTTTAACTTTTGGATCTTTTAATAAACTATGTTTTTATTAAAGCTAAGTTTTCCTGTGAAGAATTTTCAAATCATTGTTTCCACGAAATCTTCACGTGGTTTAAAATCAGACGCACACAAAGTACTGAAGTACAAACAGCAGTGTGACGTTTTAATACACTATTTTTTTTTATAGCGCTCACTAATTACTTTCCCAGTGCAGTTTATTCCACTTAACTGACTTTATATGTGAGCTAGACAGAAGAGCTCCACCCGGTTTATTGTCTGAATCTGCACCGTTAACTTCATTTAGGCCGTTTGGACCAAAAGGATGAAATCTCCTCTTTTCCATCGTCGTGTATTTTTAATGTTCAGGAGATTCAAGAAAACATTAACTGTTACATTTGTGTAATTTTTTACCTTTAAATTTACATTGTCGATAATGTTTTCATATTTAATTCTGATACTAGAGCTGCCAATAATGATTATTTTCATTATTAAGTAAGCGTCTGATTATTATTATTATTATTTTTTATAATGATCATTATGACTTTTTGATTTATTGCTGCTAACGACTTTCATTTGAAAATAGTTGGCAACACGAGGCTGAGGGTTCTTTTGGTTGGCTCATTGTTTTTGATCTAGTTTCTCAAGATTACGAACATTAGTTGTAATTGTTTGATTTATAAAATGTATGGAGATAAATCACAGTTTTCCAGAGCTCCAAGTTGACGTCTTCAGAGGCTTTTCAGTCCAAAACCAAAATATATTTAATTTATTATCAAAAAAGAGTGAGAAAACAGGCAAATATTTAAACATGAGACGGTGGGAACGAAACATTTGGAGCATTTGTGCTTTAAAAAAATGACGATTGATAATGAAAAGTCCATTATTTTTTTGTTTCTTTATCTTATTTAACCTTTATTTAACCTCCAAGGTTAAAATCTCTCTTTTTTTTCAAGAGTAACCCGGCAAAGAGCAGCTGCAGCACAAATAAATTTATCACAAAGAACAAAATTACAGGATTATAAGACATGAAAAGTCATGTAGAATCACTTTAAATGCTTCCAACAATAAGTCTCGGGAGCGAAGACACTTAACGCCTCCGTCTGTCTGCGCGTCCTCCAGGTTATTTATTAGCGGACGACTCTCAGGGTGAAACTCCGCTGATCCCCTCGGAGGTGATGGAGTTCTCCATCAAACACTCGACAGAAGTGGACATCAACACCACGCTGCAGATCCTCGGCTCGCCGGGGGAGAAGGCCTCGTCCATACCGGGCTGCAACCGCACGGACTCCGTCATCAGGTAGCGCTTCCTGTCCAGTTTAGGAAAGCTAGTGTTTTATTTTTATTTTTTTGGTCTTCTGCAAAACACTTGAAGACTCTCACGGGAGAGTAGAGGCGATTAAATATAATAGTTTGAATCAAATTGATTTGCAATTAATTTAGTGACGTGTGTATATAGAAACCCTAAATTCCTAAAGGCTTCTTTTAGCCTCAGATCACCAGGAATTGAGGTCAACGAAGCTTTTATTTCTTTTTTTCCCAAAGCATTTTGTAAAAGTTTATATATTTACATATAACATCAAAAGCATGGAGACAAAGTGCGAAAGAAACGATGCAGTTCAAATGATCAATTAAACATTAAAGAGCCAAGAGAATGTAACATTTAAAGATTATATTTATTAATCCCGCAAGGGGAAATATTTTTGGTACAGCAGCATTTTTACATAAGAAAGAACAATAAAAAAAGATATAATAGAATAATAATAATAAGAAGAAAATCAAAAAAATGCACAATATATACAACAAATAGAATAGAATAATAATATTAAATTAACTAACAAAACGAAACAAACAAAGGTGCTATAGTCGGGTGGTTTAATTGGCCAGAGGTGATTTATTGTACAGTAAAACAAGCTTAAAAAGAACAATTCAGGTGTAAAAATAAACCATTTAATCAAAGGCAGCGGCAAACAGAAGTCTTCAGCCTTGAATTAATATGTGATATTTACAGAAATATGGAGCGTACAAACTGAACGCTACTTCTTGTTCTGTAGTTTCGACAGGAAGCCGACTGCGTGCTTCATAAAGAAGCACATTTTGGTTTTCCTGCTGTTAAGAGTTCCTGAGCAGCAGTCAGTTCGTCCTTACTTACTGGCATTGAGAGCCGGAAGGTCGGCGGCTTGAATCTCCAAACCGACGCAGCAGGCGTGCGACGGAGGAACAGAAGCTGCTTCTTTCTTTGTTTTGTGGTCTCAGGTTTGAGGAATGTGGAGCAAAGCCTCTGTGTATTCCTCCGACGCTCAGATTACGTCGGAGGAACTCAAGGACGAGACAAACGAGACGGCGGCGGCGACGCGTCCTTGTGTCCAGCGGAGGCTCGGCTGTTGTCGCCGTTCGTCTCGTTTCTCGCAGCTTTACCTCCGTGGAACTCTCCCAGAATAGACGTCCTCGCTCTCCCTTGTTATTCGGTTTGATTCCATCAGTTGTTTGCCGGAAAATGTCAGCGAAGAGTGAAAAAACGTCGACGTAACGTCCTCAAATTCAAAGATATTTAATTTAAAAAAATGTGACAAATAGCAAATCCTGAAAGTTTAGAAGCTGGAAATAGTGAATGTTTCATGTTTTCAGCTTGATAAACTAATTGGAATTATAATTTTGTAGTGGATTTATTTTTCCGTTGATTTCTTAAAATGAGATGTTTTCCCGTTTTTAACGTTTTCATGGTCGAATTCACAAAACATGAATTACTTGCAACTGCTTTCTGCGCGTCACAAAAGATATTTTGTTCGCGACATCAAAGCTCATAAAGTAGTTACTTTTCTTTTTTATGTGGTTGCAATAATCCACGCGGTGAAGTAGAAAGTACAAAGAGAAAGTAAGCCGAACGATGGCGGAGAGAAAAAGGACCAATTATTGAACCTTTATGTCCTCGGGCGCTGAGATTTCTAACTTTAAAAAACTTTCCGTAAGAGCAGAAACAAAAAACGCAGCCTCTCTCGCCGTTGCAGCGTTGCATTCTGGTCCGTTTTCTCTGCTTCTCCGTGTGCGTTTCCTCTCGCTGTCGATACAAAGTGACTAAAAATACACAAACGGACCAAAGACAAGCGAGTCCAGCTGCTGTTATCAGATGGGAGCTTTTCAACAGCAATTACGTGTGTGTGTGTGTGTGTGTGTGTGTGTGTGTGTGTGTGTGTGTGTGTGTGTGTGTGTGTGTGTGTGTGTGTGTGTGTGTGTGTTAATCACAGTGATGACAATGGATGGTCACAGCAGCCAGTGTTTCTCTCTTTTGAAGGTCGTCGAGCTTCTGTGTTTTCTAGATTGTTCATTATGTCGAGGTGTGTGTGTGTGTGTGTGTGTCTGTGTGTGTGACAGTGAGGACTGCAGAGACGAGTGGCCGATGGCGTCGGGTTTCCTCACAGCAAGCGTCCGACCCCGGACCTCGTAAATGTCAGCGTGGTTTTGTTTTCTGCAAACAATGTGAAACTGTGCACTGTCCGGACCCATAAGCTGCTTTAAGCCCTCTGACGTGTGTGTGTGTGTGTGTGTGTGTGTGTGTGTGTGTGTGTGTGTGTGTGTGTGTGTGTGTGTGTGTGTGTGTGTGTGTGTGTGTGTGTGTGTGTGTGTGTGTGTGTGTGTGTGTGTGTGTGTGTGTGGACGTGACTTTGTGAAGCCCACTCCCCAAAGGGCGTGAAGACGATCTACCGAGGCTCGATCACTTCGTTGAAGGGGACTTTATCTCATTATAAGAGATTAAACCTCCGTTGTCTCGTTTAAAGACCCAACGTTTGTGAACCGAACTTCATTTGTTCATCTGGATTCAGATTAAAGACCCACGATTACAAACAAGTCTACCAAACAACAAGTCTACCAAACAACAAGTCTACCAAACAACAAGTCTACCAAACAACAAGTCTACCAAACAACAAGTCTACCAAACAACAAGTCTACCAAACAACAAGTCTACCAAACAACAAGTCTACCAAACAACAAGTCTACCAAACAACAAGTCTACAAAACAACAACAAGTCTACAAAACAACAACAAGTCTACCAAACAACAAGTCTACCAAACAACAAGTCTACCAAACAACAAGTCTACAAAACAACAACAAGTCTACAAAACAACAACAAGTCTACCAAACAACAAGTCTACCAAACAACAAGTCTACAAAACAACAAGTCTACCAAACAACAAGTCTACAAACAACAAGTCTACCAAACAACAAGTCTACCAAACAACAAGTCTACCAAACAACAAGTCTACCAAACAACAAGTCTACCAAACAACAAGTCTACCAAACAACAAGTCTACCAAACAACAAGTCTACAAAACAACAACAAGTCTACAAAACAACAACAAGTCTACCAAACAACAAGTCTACCAAACAACAAGTCTACCAAACAACAAGTCTACAAAACAACAACAAGTCTACAAAACAACAACAAGTCTACCAAACAACAAGTCTACCAAACAACAAGTCTACAAAACAACAAGTCTACCAAACAACAAGTCTACCAAACAACAAGTCTACCAAACAACAAGTCTACCAAACAACAAGTCTACCAAACAACAAGTCTACCAAACAACAAGTCTACCAAACAACAAGTCTACAAAACAACAACAAGTCTACAAAACAACAACAAGTCTACCAAACAACAAGTCTACCAAACAACAAGTCTACCAAACAACAAGTCTACCAAACAACAAGTCTACCAAACAACAAGTCTACCAAACAACAAGTCTACCAAACAACAAGTC
>JACSYO010001928.1:252500-328305 GCA_016806645.1 Ophiodon elongatus
TTCATCTTTTTTGTGAATAAACAGATCAATTAAATTGAATACAACTTTATTAATCCAGTCAAAACAGGCAAAGGAGCTGTTTTAAAAAGAACTAAAGTTAAATAAAAGTCATAATAAATAATAATATGCTGTCAATTATAATCTCTAGTTTAATCTACGCTGCACGTTTCCTCATCACACTGGTTTTGTTGTCCTCCCTGTTTTTCCCAGTTCCCCTCCCTGTGTAACCAGTACTACAAGCTCATCACCTTCATCTGTGAGATCTTCCCAGAAAAGATCCCTCAGCTGCCTGAAGACCTGTTCAAAAGCCTCATGTTCTCCCTGGAGCTGGGGATGACCTCGTATCCTCCCACTGCCTTTATATGTTTATATGGTTTATTGAGGACATGTCATGGTTCTGAACCAGTCTCAGTGTAGTCCTGGTCCTCTCTAGACCTCCATCAGTCAACAGACCACCAGAGAGAGAAGATGGTCTGGTTCTAGAGAGTTCTTCTTAAAGCTCCTCATCGGAGCCACCGGGTCGGATTCTGGTGAAACCAGATGACATCATGCAGGTTCACCAGAACCTCCTTCAGACCAGACTCCAGCGGGGCTGGAGACCCAGGACGTGTTGCTGGACCCGCTGGAGGGAAGGGGGGCACGGGAGAACCAGAACCAGGCCTGAGAGGGCAGACTGTCAGACCCTCTGCAGTACAATGAGAGGTTCTCTATAAGGACCCTGGTGCTCAGAGACACTACCTCTTTAGTCCACAGGGGGCGCCAGAACCAACACTTCATAAAAGTTACTTAACTTCTGTTTTTACAATTTTAATATTGTTTGAGTTATTTATGTTGCCCCTTGAGATGTTTGGTAAGATTTATAACCCACTAGGTTTCTAACCCACTAGGTTTATAACCCACTAGGTTTATAACCCACTAGACTTATAACCCACTAGATTTATAACCCACTAGGTTTATAACCCACGAGGTTTCTGGTTTGGAAGTTTGTGCTCCTTAACGTGTGTGTTCAGGATGAGTTCAGATATCAGCCAGCTGTGTTTGGAGGCTTTGTCTCCGCTGGCTGAGCAGTGCGCCAAAAACCAGGAGAAGGACACGCCCCTCTTCGTCGCCACCCGTCACTTCCTGAAGGTAAAGCTCCAACACGATGCGACGTGTGAGTGAAACGATTAACTTTGACAAAACAATACAGAGGGACGGCTTTAGAGCGGTTACGGTCATTTTTCACGCAGAAATGCTGTTTTTCAGCCTCTTTGTGGAGATTACCTGCGTTTTATCTGTTTTATATCATATTTATGTGAATATTCAATATTTGACAAAACTTTTAGAAACTGGGATGGACTTTTTTTATTTATTTTTACATTTTATAGACAAAACAATTGATAAAAAAAAAATTGTCAGTTCAGTCAATACTGAAAATATTTATTAGTTGCAGCCGAGTGAGTTTCAGTATTTAAAACTGCAGTTGTTTATTCAAAAAGAAACATCTTGTGATTAAGGAAATAAAGTCCATTCTCTTAAGGGGAGACGCTTCAATAAGATGACAAACATTTACTAATATATATCAACGTGAAACTTCCCCATTTCATTACTTTCATTAAGACAATAATCTTTTGTATTACAAGTTTTCTGAATATGCAAATGTCAGTTTTTGGACAGAGCCAGGCTAGCCGTTTCCCTTGGTTTCCAGTCTTTGTGCTAAGCTAAGCTAACCAGCTGCTGGCTGAAGCTTCATATTCAGCGTCGAGACATTAAAGTGTGAATCTCATCGAACGCTCGGCAAGAAAGCAAATCAGTGTATTTACCAAAATGTGTTCAGGTCCAACACTGATTAAGATGTTAACTCTTTTGTTTTATAGTAATTATGAATCCTTTTCACGTTGTGTATTTCCCCGTCTGTGACTCCAGTTGGTGTTTGACATGCTGGTCCTGCAGAAACACAACACGGAGATGACGGTGGCAGCAGGAGAAGCTCTCTACACACTCGTGTGCCTGCATCAGGTGAGTCAGTAACACCCGTCAGTTATATATATATATATATATATATATAAAATACACACATTCTCCTTCTTTATTCAAGTATAAATAAATACTGGAGAATAAGGAGGGACTGAGCTGCCCTCTAGTGGCCGATCTCCGTCATAGCGCATAACTCCAAAGCAGATAATTAAGATGATAAAGTTGTTGTTTTGTTGTAAAAAAAATAAATAAATAAATACATATAAGAAAATAAATTATAAATTTATAAAAAAATTAAAAAAGGAAATTAAAACATTAGTCGTGTGTGCATTGTTTTGGTGTATATATTTTTTAATACCTTTTTATTAAATTAGTTTATTTTTAGGGCTCAACAATTCATTAAAAATATCATTTTAAATTAAATATTAAATAAACATCTTACAGACTTAACAAAACATCTTTGTTTGATTCAGATCAATGCAATAAATACATCACAATAATTTTATTATGTTTTTCAATGAAAAAGAGAATAATGATGTCAAAATGTCATATTCCCTCTAAAATAGCAAATCATATCACAATTACAATGTCGGTAACGAGAAAAAAAGAAAAAAAAAGACAAAGATCATCTATTGTTTTGATTGAGAAACCCCTTTTAATTTAAATAGAACTCAGTCAATACTTTTTTTAAATCAGCTGATTTATTATCAGATATAAATAAATATATATATATATATCTGATAACAATAAATCAGCTGATTTATTTTACATACACATGATATAAACGGTTGTTTCCAGTATTTTTTAATTTTTATGACGTTTAGAGAAATGAGGGGAGAATGTTTTAAAGCATCTCTTACATTTCATCATTAACGTACGATCATCAAAAAGCTGATGGAGTGTTCCTCCTCCTCCTCTCCGTCAGGCGGAGTACTCGGAGCTGGTGGAGACGCTGCTCTCCTCGCAGCGGGACGCCGTCATCTACCAGCGGCTCGCCGACGCCTTCAACAAGCTGACGGCGAGCAGCACGCCGCCCACCATGGACCGCAAGCAGAAGGTCGCCTTCCTCAAGAGCCTGGAGGAGTTCGTGGCCACCGTGGGCGGCTTGCTCTGCGTGAAATAATCACTGGAAACCGCCGCCGCCGAAACCTCGGGTCGTTGAGAGCCAAGCCCCTCCCCCTCCTCCCCGGCCCCTACCCCCCCCGCCCCCGCGCTTGGTCCCTAAGAACTCTGGGTAAAGAGTCAGCTGGAGGACGTCTCTGTCTCTCTCCCTGCTGAGGGATCCGTCTCATGCCTGAATGTTTTCACCTCCTCGGATTTCTTTTATTTTTGGTTTTATCCTCCGCCCCTTCCAGTCCAGCGTGATTGACAGACTTATTGATGATGATGATGGTGGTGGTTGTGATGATGATGATGATGATGTGTGTAACCATGGAGACTGGACTGCAGAGCAGACGGACTCGGTCGCTGTCGACCGATCGCGGCGATAAGAGGAGGTCGAGGTGGTCGACGGCATCGTCCTCAGCCTCCTCCATCACCTCCTGTGCCTGGAGGACACACACACACACACACACACACACACACACACACACACACACACACACACACACAGAGAGTGACTTTGAGGGTAAAAACAAGTTGCTGTTATTTAAAATTGCAGGAGACTTTTTCCTGTGTGAGTTTTTGTAGTTGAAAGAATTAAAAGGGGCCATTTTTTTATTTCAAGAATGCCATGGCAACCCCACACACACTTCATTTCTACACACACACGGCGCCCCAATCCTTCCCAGAGTGCCTTTGTTTTGATGATTGTTCTGTGTGCAGGTTTTTTATTTTTAATTTATCATGCATCAACTGACAACTAACGGTGCCTGCCATTCATCAAGAATACAGCGGGGACACACACACACACACACACACACACACACGCACACACACAGAGGATGGGGTTGCTTGACCACGCAGCACAGGAGGACGTTTGCTTGTTGGCCATGGCAGAAAACCAAAATCAGATTCACTAAAGGGTGTAATATATTATGTTTTTAAAATCAGAAACCACGAGAAATGTTTGTTCAAAGACGAAAAAAACATGACTGAAGTGTTTTTATATGCCAGTTGGACGACGGGAAGAGAAGAAGAAGAAGAAGAAACTTCCTCAGTTCTTTTGTGTTTTGGTTCGTAGTATTATGTCGCGGCGTCCTCTCCTCCTCGATGACGGCTCAAGCCTCTAAAGTTTAGCAGATTTACTTCCTGTTGTATTTTTTCTACAGCAGCACAGTTTTCACTCTTCAACACACACACACACACACACACACACACACACACACACACACACACACAGGAATCGAAGCAGAGACAGTTTGAGCTGACGGACAGCGATAACAAACCAAATAAAAAGGAGCAGAGCCACTTTGTTGCAGCATTATGTCGGAGAACTCCTCGCTCAGAGCACTAAACTGGTTGTAGAATGGCTGTTTTGTTAATGAAGTGTAAAAGTGTACATAAACTTATTGTATAAAAATGTTCTGGCTTCTGCAGTTTCCTTCACTCGAGTGCCTCTATTGTTTTATAATAATAATAATATTGTTTTATCTCCTTTTTAGGAGGCAAATGCGTTATTGATTTTTACTTTTTATCAGTTAAAGTTTCGCTTTGTTGGCAGCTTTTCTTCATCTGGAGGAAAAATAAACGTATTGCTAATGATATGAGTAACTGACAGGAGAGGAAGTACTAATACCCAGTAAAAACACTCAGTATGATCAGTAAAATGTTATATTTAAACTGTGATCGTTCTGTTATATAATATAATATTACTTATGGATTCATGTAAAAGCAGGATTTGAACTATTAACTAATTATTTTCATTCAGGATCAATCTGATGATTATTTTCTCCATTAATTGATTGGTTGGTTGGTAAAAATAGTGAGAAATGGCGTCTCATTCACCCAGAGAACGTTTGTTCAGTCCAAACCTCAACATCATTACTAATACATTGACATTATTAAAAGGAAATCCTCACTTTGGGGGCCGGAACCATGAAATGTAATACTTTCAGCTTTTTTTTTTATAAATAAATGGATACATTTATAATAAAACATTTTAAAAGCTCTTCATATGTTTTGTATGCAAAAATCTTAATTTGTAAAGTAACTAAATGTAGTGGAGTAGAAAATACTATACAGTATAAGTAGACCGTGGCATGAAAACAAAATAAAAATAAAGTACAAGTACTTCAGAAAATGTACAGTTTCGTTCCACCACTACATGAATTTAGATATTATCACCCATCTCTAATATATGTAAAATTATCCAAAACCTCCTACAATAATTATTCAATTTAAAATCAAAATCAGGTTTCATCCAAATTCCCAATAATATCTGAAGAGTTTTTCCAACAGATGGAAGAATAAACATCTTGTGTGTTTATCGGCTGGTCGGAATTAAAGATCACCTAAAGACAGAGAGGGAGAGAGAGGAAACACCCTCTTCTTCCCTGTTACGTAATCAGATACGCAAAGCGCGAAGCCGAGTGTTTTGTCCCTCGTCACAGTCCGTACTTTCTGTAACTACGTCATCAATCCGCGACCGTTCTCGCGTTCACAACACAGCAGCGTGGAGGAGCTTTAACCGATCAGGTAGTTTCACCTTTATACCATATTTAAAAACGATGGACCTTTTTGTGTTTGTTGTAAAATAGAGGATTCTTCATCAGTGAATATTTTTATATTTTATATTTAATTAGAAGTTTATTTACCGAACATTCATTCATTATTCACATATTCTATACTTAAATACTTACTAAAATAAAAGTACAAAAGTGTTGGCATCAATATATACTTAAAGTATCCAAAGTAAAAGTACCCATTTCATAATTATGTTATTATAAATATATAATGATAATATATATATATATATATATTATATATAATGATATATATATATCATTATCTCATAATATATATCATTATATATATTTATTAGAATTATATTATATATTTATCATAATAAATATATAATGATATATATATATATATAATTATTATATTATATATTTATAATTATTATATTATATTATATATTTATATATATATATATATATATATATATATATATATATATATATATATCTTATTCGTGGATTATTGACGCATTAATCTGTTTATCATTTTAATTTTGCAGCTGTTAATTAAAAATGTTTGGAAATCAACAATAAAGTCCTCTAACAGTGTAAAATATAAAGTAATTCAGTATAACTTTTAGTTTAGAGCTTACTAGACTTTCCTGAACTGATAATTATCTATTTTAATGATCTATTTTTGTTCCATCTATTGTGGTTAGTTTCCAGAAGTGCAAAATTTTTGGTAAAAGTTCCTATGTGCAACATTTTCGGTCTGTGTGATAATTGATCATAAATTATGTTGGACATCACACACAGATCATGTAAAATAAAAAGTCTAAAACCAGTTAATTATTATACAAAACAAAATCTATATATTCTGTATTGTTCTTTAATATTTCCACAAGTTACCTGCTGTTCAGAGAAACACGCAAAACCAGCTCTAATCACATTTTCATGCAAAAGAAGAATTGTAAACAATTAGATGATTACGAATCAACAACAATATTTATTAACATTACAGCTTCAACCATGAGCGACGGCGGCAGCGACGACGACGACGACGTCCCGGCGCTGTCGGCTCACACTCTCGCCGCCCTGCAGGAGTTTTACAACGAGACCAGCAGCCCGACGCCCTCAGACCAGTTCGCTGTGGGAGCTGTGGAGGAGGACTGGGTGAGTTCACTGGTTTTCTTGGAAGAATCTTTTTTTTTTTTTTTTTTGGTGACTTTTTGTTGTGAACTAAATCTTATTTTAAACAAAAATAATTAGATACTCAACTAAAAGTCCAAATTGTATTTATTTTATTTTATTATCACAATTGTTATTTTCTGTTTCAGAGCACCTCCGAGTATTTTAAAGCTGTGTTCATATTTACATCTAATTTTAAAAATATTGACAGACTGATGAGTAAATTATTAGTTATCATTATTAGGAGGAATATACAGAATATACATAACTGTCCTCACTATGTAAATCACACATATATATATATATATATAGAGAGAGAGAGAGAGAGAGAGAGAGAGAGAGACACTTCTGAAATGTGAATATTTGCTGTTTTATATTATTGGAAATTAAATATCTTTTTGTTTGTCGGTCGGACAAAAACCATATGATTGGAATTTTTCAGTCATTTTATAGGCAGAAAAAAAATTAACAGATTAACTCATAATAAATGTAACACATAAAAGTAAAAAAATATATTATATAATATAATAATACATCTAATTTAGTCAATTTAAAAAAATGTCAGTGATGGCATCAGATTAATAATATTGGTTATAGGTTTAAATATTGAAATGTTACTTTTACGTACATCATAACTGGACTAAAGCGGTGTGTCTCTGTGCAGAAGTAGAAACATGCAGCTCTGAAATCAGACTTAATGTCGCTGATGTGTTCGTTTGTGTTTCCACCAGCGGATGAGTCAGTTCTGGTACAGCGACGAGACGGCGACTCGGTTAGCTGAGGAGGTCGTACGAGAAGCTGGAGAGGGAGGCAGGTAAAAACACACGCGCACACACACACACATTTAATGTTTTTGTCTTCTAACCGGAAGGTCGGTGGTTCGATCCCCGGTTCCTCCTGTCGATGTGAACGCTTCACAGCGGCCCACTCCTCTTAAAGGCTGAGTGTTTCTATTAATACAATTTATATCATGGTATAATTTTGAAGCACGCACGGTAGCGGTTTATATCGCGGTATTTTCGTTTTTCCTACACTATCGATATGAATGTACGGTATAAAACGGTCTCTCCGTCCGTCGTGTTTCCCTGCAGGATAGCGTGTGTGAGCGCGCCCAGCGTGTACCAGAAGCTGAAGCAGGGTTCGGTGGTCGGCTCGGATCGGGTGTCCGCCGTCGTGTTGGAGTACGACCGCCGCTTCTCCGCTTACGGCGACGACTTCGTCTTCTACGACTACAACGAGCCGCTGTCTCTCGCGGCCGGCGCCGCTCCTCGGAGCTTCGACGTCGTCCTCGCCGACCCGCCGTACCTGTCGGAGGAGTGTCTGAGCAAAGTGTCCGAGACCGTCAAGTACCTGAGCAAAGGCAAAGTGCTGCTGTGCACAGGTGAGAGGAGAGACCATTATTGTTATTGTTATTATTTTTATTAATGTTATTGTTATGATTATAGGTATTGTTATTATTAATATCATTATTGTTATTATTATTGTTAATGTTATTATTATTAGTAATGTTATTGTTATTATTATGGTTGTTATTATCATTATTGTTATTAATGTTATTATGATTATTCATATTATTATAATCATTATTGTTATTATCATTTTTAGTATCATGATAATCATTATTATTATTATTATTATTATTATAATGGTTATCATTATTGTTTTTATTATTATTATTATCCTCATTATTGTTATCATCATGATTATTATAATCATTATTGTTAATGTTATTATTATTATTGTTATTATCATTATTACTATCATTATTATTGTTGTTAATGGTATTATTATTATTATTGTTAATAGTATTAGTTATTGATAACGTTATTATAATTATTACAATTTACTAATAATAATTATATAAATAATATTAATAATAACATTATTGTTATAATTGCAATTATTATTATTTATGTTGTTGTTGTTGGTAATGTTATTATTACCAATAATTATATTATTATTAATAATAATAAAAACTATTATTTTTATTGATAATAATAATAATAAATTATAAAGATGAGCTGTTTTTATAAAAGATGAATCTCTGTCTCTTTCAACAACATTCCTCTAAACTTCTGGAGGAAAATATTCCAAAATTTCTCTGAAGTTTATTTCTTAATTAACCTGATGATGATTATTAGGGATTTCTTTTGCAGAAAAACAAATAATTATCTCTGTGACACAAATGTTATTATAATACACGAGAAGCACAAACTGGGTTTTAGAGAGTCTCAGATTTTATGTGAAAATCATGTTGGAGACCAAAGATTAAGAAAAAATGATTTTGTACATTTGTATTTTACTTTTTATTAAGTGGATTTAGATTTCACTTCTAATTAGACTTTTATAAAACAGTCACTTTTCATTTTACTGTTATTACTAATAGGTTATTTTTGCAAGTGGCTGTTTGGATACATATTTTTATTCGTCTGATTCTAATGGCAACTGTTGAGTCTTTTTCTGTATTTAAGTTCTCAAGACTTTTATTTAAATAAAAGTAGCAGTACTGCAGTGTAAAAATACTCTGTTATGAGTAATAGTCCTGCATTTAAGTAAAAGTACAGCATCAAAATATACCTAAAGGTGCAACGTGTAATATTTAGCCAAACAAATAGGGGGCGGCATTTCACTACTGGGTCCTTACGCTCTAAATGTTAAATGTTAAATTAGTTATAAAAACATAAATAGTTCAACAGACATATTTTTAAAAAAAAAAAAAAAAAAAAAAAAAAAAAGGAGAAGCAACAGATTACTTCCTGTTTGTTTTTCAAGCAGCTTTTTTTGTGTCCGTTCTGTCTGTACAGGAGCCGTCATGGAGAAACTCGCCAAAGACCTTCTGGGTGTCAGGATGTGCAGCTTCCTGCCGCAACACAACAGAAACTTGTCCAACGACTTCCGCTGTTTTGTCAACTATCCGTCCCGCCTGCTGTCCTGAACCTCGGCCGGTCGGAGGGACACGGACGTGAGCGCTGCTTCTCTACGGAGGGTTTCCTGTTCGGCCGAGGATTTAATGGGATCATACTACGCCTGCAGAGGAAACGTAGAGTTCAATGAACTTTGAGTCTCATGACTCAAAATATTTGATGACCAGCTGGCTTTCTACGAAAACGATTCCTTAACCTACGGAAAATTATTTTTACATGAATTTTGGTCATCAAGCAAAAAAAAAAAGAAAAGAAAAGCCAAATATTTTGTGTTTTCAGCTTCTTCAAAGTGTTTTTTTTTTATCATTTTAAATTGGGTTTTGGACTGTTTTGAAATTCTGATGGACATGTTTCACCATTTTCTGACATTTCACAAACCTTTAACGATCCATTGATTATTTAACATCAATCAATTAAAAGGGGAACTACGCCAGCTTTCAATCAAGCCGGTGAAAACAAATGTGTAATGTCTCCTGTTGATCGTGAGGTGTTTTGTCACGCTTAAGAAAAATAAACCCCGGTGACGTCATGATGATGTCATCAGGGTAATATCGGGCTTGGTTTGGAGAAACAAAGCCTGTGTGTGTTACGAACTTGGGCACCAGAAGGTTCTAAATATTTTTTTGAAATGCAATGAAGTTGCATTGTGAGAAATGTTGGATTCCAGAAGAAATCTATGCAAAGTTATGGATACTTTGGCCTCATCTGCTTTGATTTTGACAGTTCTTTTTAATACAATCTGTGTCTTGTGAGTCCCTGAACTTTATGGAAGAATCACAAAATCCGTCTCCCAACATATGAGTTGGCATCACGAGAACGTTGAACAAAGCAACAGAGAGCGCTAACGAGGAAGCACAGGAGACGCTGAGCCGGCAAAGACTTGAAACAAAACTTTAATGTCTTTAAACAGACGTACAAATCCTCACACCCAGAATGCACTGGTCACAGTGCAGTCAGGGAATTAACATTAATAAACTGTCTTTAACGGTAAAAAAATAGCCACTGAGTAAAAAAAAGAAAAAAAGTATCCGCCCGCCCCGACCACACGCTCAGGCAACAGATTCCCGCCAGTAACTAAATCGACCTTTCTCAATTAAACAAATCCATCTACACGCAATCCCCAGAGCATCGATAACCGCTCTCGGCCGCGCTGCACTCAAACAGTCACTTCACACCAACTCCAAGGAATCCTCAACAGTCACATTCGCCTACTCTTCCCCCAGCACGCAACATCATTGGCCAGCCTCCCCAGACCGCAGGCCCGAGTCGGCGGACTACCATTCACGACCTCGACCCGACCCCGCGGTTCGGTGGCAACCTTTTATACATACCAGTCTACTTTCGCATCTGAAGCCGCCGCTTGCTCGCAGCAGTCCAATCAGGAACATACCGGGGAACTGAGATCCCAAGCCATATAGTCAGGTTTTCGCAGCGCGCTCTAGCCCCAAATTGCGAGCGAGCGGCGCACCATCCCATTCGGCCACCAGACGCAACCTCACAGCCCCTCCCCCGCCTCTACCTCAGCTCCTAGTAAACAAGCCAACGGCTTAGTACGTAATAATCGACCCCATCCGTCTCGCAGGCCAGGATCGCCCATCGCCTCCAAGTTCTTCCCACCCAACCCGCCTACCGGTACCTTTCGGTTCCCGCCGGCCGGAAGCATACTACTTTACCACGCGTCAGTCCTTTCGGGTGCAGTGCATCTCGTAAATTTTCGATCACTTATCCGAAGCACTCGGCTGGACCCCGATAAACGTCCATAAACTCCCGTACGTCATCTATCTCTTAGACGACTTCCCCACCAGCACACAGCTCACACACTAACTCCTGCACCGCAGGAACTCGGCCTCCCAGGTTGCAACTTGACCACCTACTCACTTTCTGTTCCTCATGCAAGAAATTCAGCCCATACGCACCAGCCTCCGACCCCCGTCGTGCGCGGTCACACGGCCTTCAGCAAACCCCGACCATACCAAGGTTTCTCGGCCGCCGGTCTTCCCCCGCGTACCTCACGTACATCCAGTCCAACCCTAACGATACAGGATAACGTCCACTCGCACCCGACTTCATGAAGCTCATGAGTCTCCGCTTCCCCAATCCCGACCGGATGTCGGCGGTCCATCATGGCTCTTCTACCCTTCATCCTTCGCCCCCCCCCCCCCCCACCCTTCATCTCTTCATTTCTTTGTTCCTTGAACCCCCACCCACCCCCATTTCTCCATCTCTTCTTCCCTTGACCCCCATCTCTACATCCCCCACCCCGCGACCCCAATCCCTACATCCCTTCATCTCTTCATTTCTTTGTTCCTCGAACCCCCCCCCCCCTTATTTCTCCATCTCTTGATCTTGTCTTTATGCTTCTCAACCCACAGGTTTCATGGATCGCTATTATATCCGGACCGGGGTCCCGCCCGACATCTACTGCTACTTTCATTAGGAGTTGAATCGCTATTGCTATTGCCGATGCCATTTCCTCCTCTTGCTACCATTGTTGTACCATATCCTACGCCACAGTTATTAGTAGTCTTAACTTTCCGCCATTATTCTGTTTACTACTCTAAAGGCATGAACCAGTTACGTCATATGCATGGAACGTGCCGTAACCCTGTTACGTCCTCGAGAAGATAAAGAAAGATAAGAAGTATTTTGGGGCTTCGTGTCCAGGCTCGACCCACTCACACATGGTCATGCTACTTAAAGGCCTCCATAAAGCTGAGCCACACTTCACACCCAACCGTCTGCCTCCCACTTCAGACCAGACCTCCTCACCTGCCGCATCCGTACACACCGCGCAGGCTACCTGTCTCCCTTCACGGACAAGTATTAAAGTCCACGTTGTTGCTGGCTTTCTTCGGCCTCCTGCGCCGCCCAAAGTTTACCGCCTCAAACTCCGACCACCATCCGTTACGACATACCACCATGTCTGACATCTCCATCCTCCCGACACCATCGTCTATCACCTCAAAACACGGGAAGACCAACCAACACTGTCCACCTCAACCCACCTTCCTCTTCCGACTAGACTTGCACCTAAGTCCATATGAACCTTACCGCGACTACTTAAGCTCGACATCAGCTAGCCGAACTTCTCAGCGAGACCCCATTTTTGCCAAAGAGACGGGCAAGGTTCAACATTAAGTTCATCTCTTAACAATAAGAGACCACTACCATTCCTTCCGCATTGGCGCCGACTCCACCGCTCCAAGTCGAGGAATCCTGGACCACATCATTAAGATGCTTGGCCGGTGGTCCTCCCCGCGTACCTCTCCTGCATCCGCTCAAACCTAACGACATCAGAAACGCTCACCGGCAGTCTTCTTCGATGAAGCTCTCTTTTGGGGACTCTGTATCATCAGAGCTTCCAAAGAGACGACCCCCACCCACGTGTCTCCACCCACACCGTTCCCTCCAGCCACCGGACGGCAGCGGTCTCTCATCGCACCCCTCCAAACGTCTTTCTATGACCCCCCCCCCTACATCCCTTCATCCCTCGACCCACATCCCTTTCTCCCTCAACCCCTTTCCACTTCCTTAACACAACCCTCTCGTTCCATCTCGCAATAAACCATCCATAAACTCATATCGCTATTGGCGTGGTCTTTGTTAGTGATTCAGCGTGGGGCTGCACGGTGGTGTAGTGGCTAGTACTGTCACCTCACAGCAGGAGGGGCCCAGGATTGATCCCCAATCCCGGGCGGTCCTTCTGTGTGGAGTTTGCATGTTCTCCCCGGGGCAGTGTGGATTCTCCAGCTTCCTCCCACAGTCCAAAGAGATGCAGATTAGGTTAACTGAAGAATAAATTACCCTTAGGTGTGACTGGTTGGCTGTCTCTATATGAGTCCTGCAATAAACTGGCGACCTGTCCAGGTTGAACTTTGCCTTTGCCCAATGTCAGCTGGGATCGGCTCCAGCACTCCCGTTCGGATGGCATTATCAGCGCATTAAAATTTTGCGTTCATTGAAATATATATTTCCTTGTTCCTGAAACAAATATTTATCTGTGAAATAATCACTCTCTTAGCCTTGTTAAAGTTTGTTCTGACAAACTGTCCAGTTTCATAGATCATAAAAGTATGACATAAGTTTTTAATCAAGATTTAATTAAATTTGAATCCCCAAATGATTAACTTTTCAGTCAGTCATTTTAACATCCTGCATCTTCAATCGATTTCTAGGTGACGTTGTTCCTTACATTAATGAGGTTCAAACATTTAAGGCCTAAAATGTGGTAGTATTTCTATATACTATTTCTTATATACGTATTGCTATATACGGCAATAAAAACAGTGACTATAATACGTGTGTGTGTGTGTGTGTGTGTGTGTGTGTGTGTGTGTGTGTGTGTGTGTTGAAACTTCGACGGCCCGTTTCAACAGGTAATGTTTTGTTTTTTTACACAGATTGACAACTTGCATACAATTCTACAGTGGAGGGGTCTGGATATATGAATTGAATAAACACACACCACACATGGCACACACACACGCACGCACACACACACACACACACACACACACACACACACATATCATCATCATCATCATCCAATCACACGGACAGGAATGGTAACAGGTTAAGACTGGGTCATGGGGCAAGACATCTCTGTGCCACATTGAACTTCTAATGCAACCACATCTCTTTGATATAGCTTCACAGTTACATTGTGCACCTAAAGGGACCAACCAAGTTGTACTATCTGGTGGATGTCTGCTGAGTAACTGTGAGAGTGAGCTTGTTTGTCAGTGAGTATAATGTCAAAGCAGAAGTGTTGTTAGTAACCAGCAGACATCATTTATGAAGACTTCATTCTCCTTAGATTCTTCCGACAGATGTGTGTACAGTGAATACTGCAAACAAAAGGCAACTGCAACTACATACATTATAGTGTGTGTGTGTGTGTGTGTGTGTGTGTGTGTGTGTGTGTGTGTGTGTGTGTGTGTGTGTGTGTGTGTGTGTGTGTGTGTGTGTGTGTGTGGGTAGCAATTGCCAGATTTGAATTGACAGCTTCCGCCCAAGCTAATGCCCTTCCTCTCAACAGTCCCAAGATATAATGTATCTTAGAAACATTGGAGGGGAAGGTCAACGGGCGCTGGTTAAAAACCAGAGAACACTGGAGAAGGAAACCTCTGCATTTACCCAGGTCTCCAGAGAAGGATTCGGGGTCCGGAACATACGAATCTCTGAGCGGAGGGGGCACTACTGGGGATGGAGCTGGGCAGGACTGCAGGCTGGGCTGTGCTGAATCGGCTGAAGGGGTCAACTGCATACATTATAGAATCTTTGTGTGTGTGCCAAAGAGATACTTTATTTTAAATTTTACAACAAGCATTAAACCCTTGAGGTGACCAAACCCATTCATAGAGCTATAAGTAAAGCTCCTTGTGGCTTTAATCTAAATGACATTATGTCAGCTGATAAGAGTATTGCCTTTTGCTGGTTGGGTGTCAAAGATCGTTTTGAGGGTTGGACTCAGTTTCAATATTTCCATTTGGTGTTCTCTGGTGGCCTGATTGTATTCGCTGCTTGAAATGTCACTCAGGTTGAAGGAACCTCCCACAATGTATATATCACCTGTGAGGGTGCAGTGACAAGTGACAAGTGACCCTGCACCACTCTCACTTTTTCTCAACCCAACTTGAGTGACTACAATGGCAAAGATGTATAAAGTAAGTACAATTTTAACATTAAATTCTAACATTTTTCAAAATTTTTAGCTTCTGCCTAAATCTGTGTAGAGGAAAAGTGCCATGGCAACGGTAGGACAGGAAAGAGCTCGAATCTTTGACCAGTTGGCTGATGGGAGTATAATTGAAATGTTGTGTTATTTCTAAGGATGAAGTGAGGATTGGAGAGTCGGCTGAAGCTACTGCTGGTGCTGTTTGTTGCCTGGAGCTGCAATGATAATTGGATGTAGTAAAAATCCAGGAGTATTCCCACACATTAACATACTGTGTGACTATTTTTTTCCACAGGATATGGTCATAAAGAACATGTTCTTCAAGGTCGGGCAGACCCTGACCATTGTTGGAGTCCCCAAGCCTGATGCTTCACGGTAAGTACTAGAGACAGAAGTGGCTGAGGCCAATGAAACATCTTCTTCCTTTGTTCCTATTATTCTTCTTCTACTTTCTGTACTTATTCAATTTTCCCTGTAAAATGATTTGACTGAACTCAACACCAGGGCCAGTCTTTTCTGTATATACTCACAAACAGAGCTGGAGGTGGACTCTGTTATAATTTACAATCAGTGAGTACTTATAAACTTCCCCTCAGAAAAAAAGAGCCCACGCCACTGCTGAAGGTGTCCCAATAGTTTGTGCACCCATTTTAAATATGAATTATTAGCCATTTTAAAAAGTAATACATCTTTTTGTTTCTTTGTGCCATAGATTTATAGTGAATATTGGCCCCAATGAGCAGGAGGTCGCGATGCATATCAACCCTCGTTTCAACGAAGGAAAGGCTGCCGTGGTCTACAACTCTTTCCAGAAAGGCTCATGGGGCGAGGAGTGGCGTGAGGGAGGCTTTCCTTTCCACCAGGGAGAGGAGTTCAACGTGAGAGCTAGTGTGTGTGTGTGTCTGTGTCTGTGTGTGTGTGTGTGTGTGTGTGTATGCTCTAGCATGTTTAAAAAACAATCATTAAATTATTCTTCCTCTTTTTCCCCCTCTGTCTCTGGCTCACATCCCACCATCTAGATCGTCATTGGATTCAACCCGACAGAGTTCCGGGTGACTATATCAGATCGCTCTATGATCCACTTCCCTAACCGCATAGGTGCACAGAAGTATTCCTACCTGAGCTTTGAAGGGGAGGTTGTCATCACGAGCGTTGAGATCAAGTAAACCTCTACGCTCCCTGGAATTTTGGATTGAAATACATTTTTTTCAATTAGTTTAGCATCAGGTCACATATAACCCCAGCTTTTAAGGTCTCAAATGTCATGTGGTTTCAGTAGTGCCTTACTTGTTCCTCATACAATGTATTATGCAATAACTTAGCTTGTTGACATGTGCAGATGCAAGCAGACCAATAATGGATAGAGAAGACAGACATGTACAAAGTCACAATACTCACATTTACACAAAAAAACACATACAGTAAACATTGTAACTGCGTGTTCCTCCTGCACACTTGACAGAGCTAAACATAAGTAGTCCCATGCCCATGTTATCTGACTGTTATTTGCTTTGCAGTTTGCAGTGTTTAGTTGAGAAGTTCTACTTAAGATGTAATCCACGGTTCTTTAAGGTGCTTTGAAATTCGGCACGCTTTCTTGTTTTCCCTCCCAGACATTCTAGATTTATAACTGAGTGTAATGCTTGCCTTTACAACATGTATTAAAGCATGACCTTGATGAACATGGACTTTTGTGACTCCTTGCACTTGTGAAACAAGCACATTATCTATCAACAAGACCCTTCCTTGCCCAGAAAAAAATACTCTATTTGTGAAACGCAGACATTGGTGCAATCATTTAAGATCACTGTAGTGAAACTTTCACACCAACTGGCTTTGGACGGACAACAATTACTCAGCAATTACTGGATTGAGACCACATCCCACCTCCTATCAAACAGCAGTCTTCATCAGTATAGAGGAGCTTGCGAGGGCAGACTGGAGCGATTTGTCTCACGGTTTCCCTGCCATGAATTCCTTTGACCAGCAGATGTTCACAGTGATCGAGACATGAATCATCAAGCAATAAACCCAATTTCATCACAGTTTGGCTGGAAAACCTCAAAGGCTTAATCTTGCATTTCTTGTCCCGTAAATAGTTTCTGTTTATGTACCTCACAAAAGTCAAATAAAAAATATATAAAAAAACAATTAGCCATGTTAGCCAGTAGATGGTGCCGTTGCTATATTAATGCAATTTACTGGAAGATGTTGAGAAAAACGTTTCAGGTCACACTTTGGTTACAACATTTAAGTGACAAACAATTTCACAGGGTGGAAGTCACAGAGAAATTGTTTGTGCATGCAGTAATTGTCAGACCAATTTTTCTGCCATCAGCTGGTGTCATAACTTTTTCATTAATCTTTGACAGTCTTAAAATTACATCGATACGGTCGCAGGAGGCAGAATTTCTTCCATCTTATTTTATTATTTATATCTGCAGTACACCTTTAAGCCACATGAGGGAGACTGAATGTTTGTCTTGTTCTAAAGAAAATGTAACCTACTTATAACATTGATTCTAAGAAATACTCTTACTTTCTTTGTTATACTGATGAGAGGAAATTAAAAGAATGAGAGGGCCTGTGAACTGCAGCTAAATGCATTCTTTTTGTTCTCATTTAGTATTAAACATGGATACAACAACACATGCATTCACCCCCACTACCATAATATATATTTGCAACAATGCATAGTGCACTTTATACATTCATTGTGAAACCTTATTTTATATATTTTTTTTGTATACTATTAGCTCCTTTCTTACTCCTTTCTTATTATTTTAAGTTTAAGTTATTGTAATTCTGTGTGGAAGGAGGACATAGTAAAATAAGACTTTCATTGTACGGAGTAACTGTATTAACTGTGCAGAAGAAGAAGAAGAAGAAGAAGAATAAGTGAGATTTTACGGTCTGTTGGTCGGTGAGGTTCTTCAACCGAACAGCTGTTGTTCTGTTTGGCTTGCTATTTATAGCTTCCAAACCACTAATTCATCACCTGTACCTGTAAAGTTTACTTGTTTTTAATAACTGTTTAATGGCAAACTATACTATGACATTTTATAGCTGTTGAAAAAACTATTTATTTTTTATGTTTGAGATAAAGTATATTCAATTCAATTTCCTTCTGATGGGGTCTGGAAAAAACTTTAGTGTTTAAAAGGTGTTCAGTGTGGACCGAACACCTGGATTAATTGATTGGTTGATTGGTTGATTGACTCTCAGGTGCTCCAGAAGACACATTAAGCAATGATTCGATGCAGGTTGCAATAAATGCTACCTGTCTGCCGCACACACATGGAGAGCAGCTTCAGGGCAGTTGGGTTACTAGTGCTTTGAACAGGCTGCTTGCGTTAGACAGAGCAATGGCTTGTGGAGTTCATTTGGGGTAATTTTTTTCTTTTTTTTGTGGCAGTTATTTTCAGTGTTTGTTGTGTTTCTGAACCACTTCTGACTGGATGTCTTGTTTTCTTTGTAGGATCTTTCTGATTTGCTTAATTCAAGCAGAGCTTGTGTGTTTGTGGGCTACACAAGGTGAGCAACATGCATGGCGCTGTCATGTATTGGTGTGATTTTACTAGCTGTAGATTTATACTCTTGTTTCTCTTGCAGCTCGTGGACAAAACGGCAACACGTATGTTGGCTCACAACAGGACGGATTTGGGGTCAGCTATCCCCAGAATGAACTCAGACAGGCCTCTGGTTCTCCTGGCTCAGCCCAGGGCAGTAGCTACAACACATACCCTGAAGTTAGCAGTGGTTATAGCCAGAGATTTCCCAGTAGGCGCTACACACCAACTGTTTCAAAGCCAGGTAAAAGTCAGGCAACTTCAGTCAGGTTGGCGCAGAGCAGCTCGGAGTCAAAACCTAACTGGCGAACAACAAATGTGAAAAAGATGCCAATAAAGCAGTTGTTTGGCCTTTCTGCTTCTATTGCTGGTGGCAGTCCACTCAGTAAGTACGATCAAAAGAAGAGCACTCGGCCAGTTCAGCAGGGTACACCTAGTACTAGCAACTATGGGTCCAGCAGTTCTGCATCTCTTCAGAGTCCTAGGGAAAGCTACTCTTTCAGATCTTCAGCTGTTTCTGAAACACCAACCTCCTCTGGGAGAAAAGGTTATTCTACGTCTATAAAGTCTTCCAGCCTGTCGCGCCCAGTAACTCCTGCGCCGGGAAGAATCCCTGCTCAAATGGAAACGTCAGCCACTGCCCCTGCTAGAAGACTGTCTTCACGGCGTAACAATGTAGGCTCTAAACCTTCACATTTCTCGTCTCTCCAAAACGAGAGCACTAGAAATAACCCCAGCCAGGCTGCAGCTGGGAACCCATACCAAAGCAAACTAGTTCCTGTGAATGTACATAACCTCACTGCCTCTGGAACCAGCAGTGCTGAGACCTCTGGTAAAGGGTTCGCCCCGACTAGAAGCCACAACATCCCTGAGCGCTTTGGAGGCTATGCTATCAGCCGGCTGGAAGGACCTGCTGACCAAAAGGAAGTGGGTGTCAGGAAGTTGCAGCAGGACTACGTTGGCCCCCAGGGGCCCCTTGCGCCTCAGCAGCAGTCCTACGTTGGCCCCCAGGCGCCCCTTGCGCTGCAGCAGGCCTACATTGCCCCCCAGCGGTCCCTTGCGCCACCACAGCAGCAGGCCTACGTTGCCCCCCAGCGGTCCCTTGCGCCGCCGCAGCAGCAGGCCTCCATTGCCCCCCAGCGGCCTCTTGCGCCACCGCAGCAGCAGGCCTACGTTGCCCCCCAGCGGTCCCTTGCGCCGCCGCAGCAGCAGGCCTCCATTGCCCCCCAGCGGCCCCTTGCGCCACCGCAGCAGCAGGCCTACGTTGCCCCCCAGCGGTCCCTTGCGCCGCCGCAGCAGCAGGCCTACATTGCCCCCCAGCGGCCCCTTGCGCCGCAGCAGCAGGCCTACGTTGCCCCCCAGCGGTCCCTTGCGCAGCAGCAGGCCTACATTGCCCCCCAGCGGTCCCTTGCGCCGCCGCAGCAGCAGGCCTACATTGCCCCCCAGCGCCCCCTTGCGCCGCAGCAGCAGGCCTACATTGCCCCCCAGCGCCCCCTTGCGCCGCAGCAGCAGTCCTACGTTGCCCCCCAGCAGGTCCTTGATCCGCAGCAGCAGGCCTACGTTGCCCCCCAGCGGCCCCTTGCGCCGCCGCAGCAGCAGGCCTACGTTGCCCCCCAGCGGCCCCTTGCGCCGCCTCAGCAGCAGGCCTACGTTGCCCCCCAGCGGCCCCTTGCGCCGCCTCAGCAGCAGGCCTACGTTGCCCCCCTGCGGCCCCTTGCGCCCCAACAGTCTTACGTTGCCCCCCTGCGGCCCCTTGCGCCACAGCAGTCCTACGTTGCCCCCCAGCGGCCCCTTGCGCCGCAGCAGCAGTCCTACGTTGCCCCCCAGCGGCCCCTTGCGCCGCAGCAGCAGCAGGACTACGTTGCCCCCCAGCAGGTCCTTGATCCGCAGCAGCAGGCCTACGTTGCCCCCCAGCGGCCCCTTGCGCCGCCGCAGCAGCAGTCCTACGTTGCCCCCCTGCGGCCCCTTGCGCTACAGCAGTCCTACGTTGCCCCCCAGCGGCCCCTTGCGCCGCCTCAGCAGCAGGCCTACGTTGCCCCCCTGCAGCCACTTGCGCCCCAACAGTCCTACGTTGCCCCCCTGCGGCCCCTTGCGCCACAGCAGTCCTACGTAGCCCCCCAGCGGTCCCTTGCGCCGCCGCAGCAGCAGGCCTACGTTGCCCCCCAGCGGCCCCTTGCGCCGCAGCAGCAGCAGGCCTACGTTGCCCCCCAGCAGGTCCTTGATCCTCAGCAGCAGGCCTACGTTGCCCCCCAGCGGCCCCTTGCGCCGCACCAGTCCTACGTTGCCCCCCTGCGGCCCCTTGCGCTACAGCAGTCCTACATTGCCCCCCAGCGGCCCCTTGCGCTGCCGCAGCAGCAGGCCTACGTTGTCCCCCTGCGGCCCCTTGCGCCACAGCAGTCCTACCGTTGCCCCCCTGCGGCCCCTTGCGCCTCCGCAGCAGTCCTACGTTGCCCCCCAGCAGCCCCTTGCGCCGCCTCCGCAGCAGTCCTACGTTGCCCCCCAGCAGGTCCTTGCTCCACAGCAGCAGGCCTACGTTGCCCCCCAGCAGGTCCTTGCTCCACAGCAGCAGGCCTACGTTGCCCCCCAGCAGGTCCTTGCTCCACAGCAGCAGGCCTACTTTGCCCCCCAGCAGGTCCTTGCTCCACAGCAGCAGGCCTACGTTGCCCCCCAGCGGCCCTCTACATCTTACAAGCCACAGGTCCAGAGTGTCCATCCAGAGGTCAAGTGGATCAAGATCAGGCACCCTTTTGGGACAGTAGCAGGTGAGTGCTTCATTACATATTGTTGCTGTATATGCTTTAATGTGGTTTCTAATGTTGCATCTTCCTTCAAATAGGTGCAGCAAGATTCATGGGCTGAATGACTAGTGTTTTTGAATTAAATGCATTTAATTTTACATCTTTTGTGTCCTGAATTCCTCTTAGCTGTAAAGGCACTGTACTTGTACAGTGCATTTCTAGTGTGCCAACCACTCAAAGCGCTCTAACACTGCTTGTCCTCATTAACCCATTCATCCACTGATGGCAGGGGCTACCATGCAATGTGCCACCTGCCTCGTGGTATCAAATTTCACTGGTGGCCTATTAACTCATTGTGATCATCAGGAAATGTGCAGGTCAACAAAACAGAAGTGTTAAATAGGCTTATGTTAAAGCATTGGTGGAAAGATGATTATATTTAATCAAATCTTCAAATTAACTAAAGATGTCAAACTTTAGTGGAGTAAAAAGTACAATATTTGCCTTTGGTGCAGTGGACTAGAAGCATGAAATGTAAAGAAAGTATCTAAAAATTATACTTCAGTACCTGAGTAAATGTACTTAGTTACTGTCCAACTCATTGTGATCATCAGGAAATGTGCAGGTCAACAAAACAGAAGTGTTAAATAGGCTTATGTTAAAGCATTGGTGGAAAGATGATTATATTTAATCAAATCTTCAAATTAACTAAAGATGTCAAACTTTAGTGGAGTAAAAAGTACAATATTTGCCTTTGGTGCAGTGGACTAGAAGCATGAAATGTAAAGAAAGTATCTAAAAATTATACTTCAGTACCTGAGTAAATGTACTTAGTTACTGTCCACCACTGTTTAAGAAGCCCACAGACCCAAACTAAGGACCTTGGATGATGATGAAGTAAGAAATGGAGGATTATTTATCCACATAAGTTAATCTTCTCTTGGGTAGATATTAAAAGTAAAAAAAAAAAAATTGAGTGAAGGTGTAGTAATAAATAGGAAGAAGATAAGTTATCAACACAGGTTGGTATTGTATGGCAAAACAACAATGTGTAACATAAATGACTTAAGGCATAAATTAAAAGGTGCAATAAAATGTAATGAAAGGTAAAGTGTTCCATCTTACCCTTGTAGTATATTTTGCTCTGTAATGCATGAAGATAACATATGTGAAGGGGCCTGTGACTTTGGAATGTCGGATCCATTGATGTTTGTTGCACATGGGATAATCATTAGGTACCCCCGCTGGGCAATGCTCCTTGACCTGGAGGATGGAGGAGTAGCTGTGCCTATATCCGAAACATGTCTTTTATTGGGGGCCCTCTTTATGACGTCATTATATACTCAAGTCTGGGGCGTAAACAACAACCATATATAAGTGATCGGGAGATCCCCGACGGTTAGAGTTCTGTTCGACTTTGGGACTCTCCGGGTGTACATGTCGCCCGTCTTGACATATGTTGCTTGTTTGTAATAAACTTCATTATACCAGTAAGAACAGTGTCCGCGGAGATTCCTTCATCATCACTCCAACATCACTGTTGCTTGAAATATACAACACCCTCACTCGTGAACAAGACCCCGAGATATTTGAAAATTGAGTGTACAATGCTGTTAGTGTGTCTGTGGCAGATAAACGACAGATGTGAGACAATGGAGAGAGAATGAAAAAGTAGATACTGTAAGGCATCTTGCCATCACACCAATAGGGTTATTCCCTGCCTCACACACAGCTGTATCACTATATCAAAGGCATTCAAAAGATCTGACGGAAGTGTCCCTGCATTTTTATTTTAGTCTGGAAGGACAAAATGAGCCACACTGAACATTTACCATGTTACCTTTGGGAAGGTAAAAAGTCAGCGACAGCCCACTGCAGTGAATGGGAAGTCTATGCAGGTGTTTCTGTGGCAGTGTGGGGGCGTTTGGCAATGAGGAAGACAATCACACTTAACTTTTCATTACTTCATAGGCTGCAGGAGAAGCTTACTGATATCTACTGTATGAGAAGTTCATTAAATGGAAGTCAATGTAAAACAGGTTCCACAAGGAGAAATAAGAAAGGCATTTTGCAAGCTTGCAGTTCGGGTGTGAAAGAATACAATATTTTTATTTTAATATATTTACTTCAATACAAAAGTTTATTTCTTATTCTTCGTCAAAAGCCTTCTCCAAGTCCACAAAATGCATGTAGACTGGTTGGGCAAACTCCCAGAACCCCTCCAGTAGTCTTGCAAGGGTAAAGAGCTGGTCCACTGTTCCACGACCGGGACGGAATCCGCACTGCTCCTCTTGAATCTGAGGTTCGACAATCGGTCAGAGCCTCCTTTCCAGCACCCTGGCATAAGCTTTCCCCGGGAGGCTGAGTAGTGTGATACCCCGATAATTCGAGCACACTCTCCAGTCCCCCTTTTTGAAAATGGGAACCACCACCCCGGTCTGCCAGTCAATGGGCACTGTTCCCGACCCCCATGCGACATTGAAAAGGCGTGTCAGCCAAGACAGACCAATGTCCAGCGCCTTCAGCATCTCAGGGCGGATCTCATCCACCCCCGGCGCCTTGCCGCCAATGAGCTTTTTGACTACCTTAGTGGCCAATGCCAGGGATATGGGTGCGTCCGGGTCAGCAGCTACACATTTGTAATTCCTTCTTTTAAACATGCCTATTCCCCTAAATTCACACTGGCTCTCTCCAATTTCAAATGACCTCTGAACAGTTCGGAAGCTAATTTTTCCTCTGTACAAAGTTACCCAATTTTGAAAAACTGTGGATGCCATATGTTATGAATGTATACTTTGTAACCTAAACTACTGTACAAAAAAAATGTAAGAAAAAAGGAGCCAGATAGGATGGTTTGTACACCTGAATAGGATGTCTCTCAGAAGCCCTCTCTGGCAGACTTGTTTAGGTTATGTATTCTTTAGATAAGTGTTTACTTTTACAGTCATCTGGTCTCCCATTTATGTTGCATTCTTTCAGCCAGGTTGTAACAATATCATAGAGACAGTTGTACTACAGTAAGTTATCATACAATCATGATGTATAACAATATCACAGACGATTGCAGGGCCCACCTCAATATTGGTAGAGACAGAAATTAATCAAGTTTGCCATCACAGGCAGATTACCCAATGGGGCCCCTGGACACAGATTTGCAGAAGGCCCCGCCACCTTTCATACATAGGAGCTAAATCTATATTTAAGCTGTTTTTAGGTCCACTTGTGTCTCTTTAAAACACTTTTCCTTCATTTCTTTGTTCCATTTATTTAAATCCATCTTCACACATGCACACGCAGGGCATTTACTAGCAGCAAACAGCTAAGAGAAGAAAGCAAGACACTATTTTTTTTTAAAAATTAAATACATTTTTAATTATAAAAAAAAGAAAAATGTCATTCAATCTTTTTAGTATGTTTTTTGTGTGTTTGAAATCAAGTATATTCAATTAAATTTTCTTCTGATGGGGTCTGGAAAAAACTTGGTGGTTGAAAGGTGTTCAGTGTGGACTGCTGTGGTGCTGCAGCTTCCTGGATTGATTGATTGATTGATTGATTGGTTGAATGACTCTCAGGTGCTCCAGTAGACACATTAAGCAGTGATTGGATGCAGGTTGCAATAAATGCCACCTGTCTTCCACACACACATGCAGAGCAGCTTCAGGGCTGTTTGGTTACTGGTGCGGTGAACAGGCTGTGTGTGTTAACACAAATGTCTTGTGGAGTTCATTTGGGGTAAGGTTTCTTTTTTTGGGCTTTTATTTTCAGTGTTTGAGTTTCTGTAACATTTCTGATTGTCTTGTTTTTTTGTGCAGGATCTTGCTGATTTGCTTAGTTCAAGCAGAGCATGTGCGTTTGTGGGCTACACAAGGTGAGCAACACACAAATGTCAGTCATGTATTGGTGTGATTTTACTAGCTGTAGATTTATACTCTTGTTTCTCTTGCAGCTCGGGGACAAAACAGCAACACATATGTTGACTTCTCGCAACAGGGTGGATTTGATGTCAGCTATCCCCAGAATGAACTCAGACAGGCCTCTGGTTCTCCTGGCTCAGCCCAGAGTAGTAGCTTCAACACAGACCCTGACGTTAGCAGTGGTTATAGCCAGAGATTTCCCAGTAGCCGCTACACAAAAAACATTTCAAAGCCAGCTAAAGTTGGCTATGCTTCAGTCAGGTTGGCGCAGAGCAGCTCGGAGTCAAAACCTAACTGGCGAACGACCAAGTTGAATCACAAAAATGTTAAAAAGATGCCAAAAAAGCAGTTATTTGGCCTTTCTGCTTCTTTTGCTGGTGGCAGTCCACTCAATAAGTACGATCAAACTCCGATTAGCAAGAAGAGAACTCTGCCAGTTCAGCACGATACACCAAGTACTAGCAACTATGAGTCTAGCAGTTCTGAATTTCTTCATAGTCCTAGGGAAAGCTACTCCTTCAGATCTTCAGCTGTTTCTGAAACGCCAGCCTCCTCTGGGAGAAAAGGTTATTCTACGTCTATGAAGTCTTCCAGCCTGTCAGTGACTGCTGCGCTGCGAAGAATCCCTGCTCGGACGGAAACATCAGCCAGTGTCCTTGCTAGAAGAGTGTCTTCACGTCGTAACGCTGTAGGATCTAAACTTTCTCAATTCTTGTCTCTCCAAAACGAGAGAACTAGAAATAACCTCAGCCAGACTGAAGCTGGGAACCCATACCAAAGCAAACTGGTTCCCTTGACTGTCCGTAACCTCACTGCCTCTGGAACCAGCAGCGCTGAGACCTCTGGTCAGGGGTTCGCCCCGACCAGAACCCACAACATCCCGCAGAGCTACGGTGGCCACGCCATCATACGGCTGAAGGAACCTGCTGACCAGAAGGAATTGGGTGTCAGGAAGCTACAGCAGGCCTACGCGACTCCCCAGCGGTCCCTTGCGCCGATGCAGCAGGCCTACGTGGCTCCCCATCGGCCCTCTGCGCAGCAGGACTACGCGGCTCCCCATCGGCCCTCTGCGCTGCAGGCCTACGTGGCCCCCCACCGGGTGTCTGCATCGTACAAGCCAAAGGTCCAGAGTGTCCATCCAGAGGCCAAGTGGATCAAGATCAGGCACCCTTTTGGGACCGTAGCAGGTGAATGCTTCATTACATCTTGATGTTCTATAGGCCTAAATGTGGTTTCTAATGTTGCATCTTCCTTCAAATAGGTGCAGCAGGATTCCTGGGATGAATGACTAGTGTTTTTTAATAAAAAAATTATTTAACGTGACTTGTTCTGTGTCCTGAATTCCTCTTGGCTGTCTGGTGCTATTTAAAGCCCAGCATGTGTCCATACTGCTGAAGGGTTTGGTGTCTATTGTGTGTGTGTGTGTGTGTGTGTGAAGTTGAATTAAAGAAATGGAAAACTGTTTAAAGAGACCCAAAATGGACCTGAAAATGGCTTGAATAAAAATCAATTAAAGAATTTACAGTTTCTATTAAGCATCCTGTCAATGTTTTTGTGGCTTATGTTTTGAGTAAATCTATGCGGTCACTTGAGGCCAATATTTCATTGCTTAAAGACAATGAAAATTTTATGGATGTTTTTGTTCCACTAGGACGCTCCTGTAATGCCATTCTAATACCCAACCCTTTCACTAAAAGTTTTACAAAAACAAGTTCCAAATAGAATCATACCTCTTTTATTTGCTTAACTTAAAATACACTTGTAATTCCCTTTTAAATGCCTATTCCCCTAAATGTACACTGGCTCTTAATTTCAAACTACCTCTGAACACAATTTGGGAGCAGATACATTTTTCCTCTGTACATTATCTGTGCAGTCTTAAGATCAACTGGATCACAATTTAAGGCATGAGTTGATAAATGGTGCATTTGTTTGTAATCTGATTTTACAATCTCTTATGGTGCATGAAAATAGCAGATACTATGTGTTTGTCTATGGGTTTCCCAAACATCCACACAGGACAGGAATACCTCCAGTGAGTTCTAATTAGACATTTTTATTTCATGCAATGGTTGTAGATTTTATAATTTGTGTGGCTTCCAACAATTTACAAGCAATTATAACACACCAATTAATCTGCATAAACTTAAGTCATCTTCCAGTGCTCTACCTTTGGCCATTTGACTTAACTCAATTTTCCTTTTCAATTTCCACAAGTTTCTGTGCTTGGACCAATTTTACTCACCTTACATATGCTTCCTTCTGGCAATATTAGAAAAAACTACATAAACTCATTATGCAGATAATCTATCAAACCAGATCGCTAAACTTCAAGCAAGTCTTAAAGGCACCATCATACCGTAAGGCGTTTATAGTACCATATTACCCCACTAGAAAGCTGTGCTACTTGTAGTTCCTAGAGTCTTTAAAAGTAGGATGGGAGCCAGAGCCTTCAGCTATCAAGCTCTTCTATGGCACTAGCTTCCACTTTCAGTCTGGGGGGCAGACAGTCACCACATTTAAGAGTAGACTTAAGATTTTCCACATTGATAATGCTTATAGTTAGGGCTGGCTCAGGTTTGTCCTGGTCCAGCCCCTAGATATGCTGCTATAGGCCTAGACTGCTGGGGGGACATCCTAGGATACACCGAGCTTCTCTCTCCTTTTGTATGACTTCATGTCCCATTAATGCACATTACTAACTTTGCTTCTTCACAGGAGTCTTTGTGCTTTCTCGCCTCACAGGTTTACCTGGACCGTGTTCTTGCCTGACACCTACAGCTACTATTAATTGCTATTACTTTTGTACAGCAGGGGTATTCAATGTTTTTCAGGCCAAAGACCCCCAGACTGATAGAGAGATGGGGCAGGGACCCCCTATTATATATATTGTATACAATTGTTTTATATTAAACTGGGCCTAGTGCCATGTATAAACATACCTTATTGTACATTCAATACTGAGCTATTAAAAAAATACACAGGTTCATATATTCATGTTTTTATTTTAAAAATGTGCACGGTACATTGAGTAGGGTGGCCGTGCTACAGCCATTTCTAAACATATCTTGTCAACTGATACTAATGCCAATATGAACATTGTCTGTCAATTGCATGTTAATCATGCATACAAGCTATTCAAATTGATATTTTTTATTTACTGAAACAACATATTCTGCCTCCATTTATTTAATTATATTGCCTTCTGATGGGGTCTGAAAAAAGAGTTTGGTGGTTAAAAGGTGTTCAGTGTGGACTGCTGTGGGGGTGCAGCTTCCTGGATTGATTGAGTGGTTGATTGACCCAGGAGACACATTAAGCAGTGATTGGATGCAGGTTGCAATAAATGCTACCTGTCTGCCGCACACATGCAGAGCAGCTTCAGGACAGTTGGGTGACTAGTGCGTTGAACAGGCTGCTTGTGTTAGAACACAGAAATGGCTTGTGGAGTTCATTTGGGGTATGTTAATATATATATATATATATATATATATATATATATATATATATTTTACATCTATTTCAGTGTTTGAGTTTCTGTACCATTTCTGTTTTTCTGTGCAGGATCTTGCTGATTTGCTTAATTCAAGCAGAGCATGCGCATTGTTTGTGGGCTACACAAGGTGAGCATCAGGCTGTCCTATATTGGTGTGATTCTTTTTTAAATTAGCTGTAGATTCATACTCTTGTTTCTCTTGCAGCTCGGGGACAAAACGGCAACCAATATGTTGGCTTCTCGCAACAGGGTAGATTTGTCGTCAGCTATCCCCAGAATCAACTCAGACAGGCCTCTGGTTCTCCTGGCTCAGCCCAGAGTAGTAGCCTCAACACAGACCGTGAAGTTAGCACTGGTTATAGCCAGAGCTTTCCCAGTAACCGCTACACACAAACCGTTTCAAAGCCAGCTAAAAGTGGCTATGCTTCAGTCAATTTGGCGCAGAGCAGCTCTGAGTCAAAACCTAACTGGCGAACGAGCAAGTTGAATCGGGAAACTCTGCAAAAGATGCCAAAAAAGCAGTTATTTGGCTTTTCTGCTACTATTGCTGGTGGCAGTCCACTCAGTAAGTACGATCAAACTCCAATTAGCAAGAAGAGAACTCGGCCAGTTCAGCAGGGTACACCAAGTACTAGCAACTATGGGTCCAGCAGTTCTGCATCTCTTCAGAGTCCTAGGGAAAGCTACTCCTTCAGATCTTCAGCTGTTTCTGAAACGCCAGCCTCCTCTGGGAGAAAAGGTTACTCTACGTCTATGAAGTCTTCCAGCCTGTCACGCCCAGTAACTGCTGCGCCGGGAACAATCCCTGCTCAGACGGAAACATCAGCCAGTGTCCTTGCTAGAAGAGTGTCTTCACGTCGTAACTCTGTAGGATCTAAACCTTCCCAATTCTTGTCTCTCGAAAAAGAGAGAACTAGCTATAACCCCAGCCAGACTGAGGCTGGGAACCCATACCAAAGCAAACTGGTTCCTATGAATGTTCGTAACCTCCCTACATCTGGGACCAGCAGCGCTGAGACCTCTGGTCAGGGCTTCGCTCCGAGCAGAACCCAAAACATCCCTCAGCACTTTGGTGGCTACGCTATCAGACGGCTGAAAGAACCTGCTGGCCAGAAGGAAGGGAGTGTCAGGAAGCCCCAGCTCCAGCGTTCCCCTGCAGTGCCCCAGCTCCAGCGTTCCCCTGCGGTGCCCCAGCGTGCCCCTGCATTGCCCCAGCGTGCCCCTGCATTACCCCAGCGTTCCCCTGGATTACCCCAGCGTTCCCCTGCAGTGCCCCAGCCCCAGCGTTCCCCTGCAGTGCCCCAGCCCCAGCGTTCCCTTGCGGTGCCCCAGCGTGCCCCTGCATTGCCCCAGCGTGCCCCTGCATTGCCCCAGCGTTCCCCTGGATTACCCCAGCGTTCCCCTGGATTACCCCAGCGTTCCCCTGCAGTGCCCCAGCCCCAGCGTTCCCCTGCAGTGCCCCAGCCCCAGCGTTCCCTTGCGGTGCCCCAGCGTTCCCCTGCGGTGCCCCAGCGTTCCCCTGCATTGCCCCAGCGTGCCCCTGGATTACCCCAACGTTCCCCTGCGGTGCCCCAGCCCCAGCGTTCCCCTACATTGCCCCAGCGTTCCCCTGTGGTGCCCCAGCCCCAGCGTTCCCCTGTGGTGCCCCAGCCCCAGCGTTCCCCTGTGGTGCCCCAGCCCCAGCGTGTCCCTGGATTGCCCCACCGTGCCCCTGGATTGCTCCAGCCCCAGCGTTCCCCTGGATTGCCCCAGCGTTCCCCTGGATTGCCCCAGCGTGCCCCTGCGTTGCCCCAGCGTGCCCCTGCGTTGCCCCAGCGTTCCCCTGCGTTGCCCCAGCCCCAGCGTTCCCCTGCGTTGCCCCAGCCCCAGCGTTCCCCTGCATTGCCCCAGCGTTCCCCTGCGGTGCCCCAGCGGGCCCCTGCGTTGCCCCAGCATTCCCGTGCGTTGCCCCAGCCCCAGCGTTCCCGTGCGTTGCCCCAGCCCCAGCGTTCCCGTGCGTTGCCCCAGCCCCAGCGTTCCCCTGCGGTGCCCCAGCGGGCCCCTGCGAAGCCCCAGCGGACCCCTGCATTGCCCCAGCGTGCCCCTGCGTTGCCCCAGCGTGCCCCTGCGTTGCCCCAGCGTTCCCCTGCGTTGCCCCAGCCCCAGCGTTCCCCTGCATTGCCCCAGCGTTCCCCTGCAGTGCCCCAGCGGGCCCCTGCGAAGCTCCAGCGGACCCCTGCATTGCCCCAGCCCCAGCGGACCCCTGCATTGCCCCAGGGTGTCCCTGCATTGCCCCAGCGTTTCCCTGCATTGGCCCAGCCCCAGCGTTCCCCTGCATTGCCCCAGGGTGCCCCTGCATTGCCCCAGCGGGCCCCTGCGAAGCTCCAGTGGACCCCTGCATTGCCCCAACCCCAGCGGGCCCCTGCATGGCCCCAGCGGGCCCCTGCGCCGCCGCAGTGGGCCTACCCGGCTCCCCAGCGGGCCCCTGCGCCGCCGCAGTGGGCCTACGCGGCTCACCAGCGGCCCCTTGCGCCGCCGCAGTGGGCCTACGCGGCTCCCCGGCGGCCCTCTGCATCTTACAAGCCACAGGTCCAGAGTGTCCATCCGGAGGCCAGATGGAAGATCAGGCCCCGTCTGAGTCAATAGCAGGTGAGTGCTTCGTCACATCTTGCTGTTCTATATGCTGAAACGTGGTTTCTAATGTTGCTGCAATTTCCTCGTAACAGGTGCAGCAGGAGTCCTGGGATGAATGACTATTTATTTCTAATTAAAAGTTTATTTAATTTTACATTTCGTTTTGTGTCCTGATTTCCCCTCCTAGCTGTGTGGCACTAGTAAATGCCCAGCATGTGTGCATACTGCTGAAGGTTTGGTGTCTAGTGTGTAAAGATGCATTTAAAAAAATGGAAAACAGTGTAAAGACCCAAAATGGCTTAACAAATAAAAATCTGGCTCCTATGTAGGAAAGGTGGTGGGGCCTTCTGCAAATCTGTGCCCAGGGGCAAAATGAACTAATCTGCCCGTGACGGCAGACTTGTTTAGACGAGGGATTCATTTCTGTCTCCAATATGAAGGTGGGCCCTCCAATCGTCTCCTGAGATCGCTATATATCATTGTATGCTGAGTTACTGTACTAGGACTTAGCTGGGTTGTATCTAGCTCAAGAGACAAAGGCTGCAACATAAATGGGAGACCCGAGAACTGCAAGTAAAAACTTATCTACAGAATTTAAAAAATGTTTACCTTGACAGTTAAGAATTTACATTTTCTATTTAGCGTCCTTTATATTTCGTATAACCCAAATTTGCTTTACAACATCCTCCATCCCGGGAACTCACATCGGAACAGGAAAAACGCCCCCAAAAAAGAACCATAGGGAGTGCAACCGAGGAGGATCCCTCTCCCAGGATCGACAGGAGTGAAATAGATGTAATGTGTACAGAATTAACAAAGTAACAAAGTTATAACACATTCAATGCATATGAAATGATTCATATGAGTAAGCATGATGGAAAAGTTATGACTACCAAAAATGACAGCCTCAGTGGATGGAGTCAAATAATGGTATCTGTAATAGCAATGCAATGAATCTGTGTCAGGCAAGACCACAATCCATGTAAACCTGTGAGGTGAGAAAGCAGACTCCGGGGAAGAAGCAAAGTTAGTAATGTGCATTGATGGGACATGAATACATACAGGAGAGGTGCTAAGTGAATCCTTGGATATCCCCCATCAATCTGTCTATAGCAGCATATCAAGGGGCCGGACCAAGGCAAACCTGAGCCAGTCCTAAGCCTACTCTTAAATGTGGTGAGGTAGTCTGCCCCCCTGGCCGAGACATTTTTTTACAGTGGTGCTGGATGTCAGGGCAATGTCATCTCGAGAAACTATATTAGATTTCAAAACTCAAACTGACCCGTGGCGTAGAAACTCTCCTGTTCCAGACCTGAGACCTGAGACTGAGGAATTCATCAACCGTGACCGAACCGAGGGAATCTAGATAAGGTTCTGACTGTTTATCAACAATATTCAGTGTTTTTGTATTGTCTTGTAGGCAGACGATAATAAGTTGTTCCTAAATAACCTAACAAGCTGTATTCACAGTCAGCCCATGTCTGTTATGGTATATGTATATATGTTAGATCCAGCCGAATATGGATGGTAAATAATTTTACGTTAATCATTATACATGGAAGCGAGAGATTGCTCTGGACGAGCCCGCTATCTTAGCGTCACATGACCAAAATATTTGGGTGAATGACAGTACAACTTTTGTTAGTATTGTCAGGGATTTGGGGATATTATAGATATGCTTTTTTGTTATTTAATTTTGTTGTTTTGGGATACCTGGGGAATGGTGACTGGGTAAATGGGTGCGATACATCTCCTATTAAATACATTTCTTACTTTGGGATATATAATATTATCTTCATAACCTGTCCTCATGACTATTAATATAGCGAACTGGAACATTAATGGCCTTAATAGTCCCATTAAACGATCTGCATGTTTAGACTTTCTTAAGAGGCATGAGATTCAAGTGGCACTTATTCAGGAATCACATTTTACCAGTAATGATGGTAATAGGCTTAATAATAGGCACTTTTACACAGCCGCTACCGCCTCATTTAACTCCAAGAGCTGTGGTGTGTTAGTGGTCCTCAAACGTAACCTACCTGTAAACATTATCGAAACATGAGGATGCACTGACGGCCGCATTGCTTATATTAAAACAAACTTTGCAGGACGCAAAATTGCATTTGTTGCACTTTATGCACCTGACCAATTTTATTCTACTTTCTTTAATATTAGTAATCTTTTAGTCAAGTTGGAAGGCTTTTCAGTTGTAATTGGTGCCGATATGAATGCTGTACTGAACTCAACACTTGACCGTTCTGGTGATTCAACTCAACACTCACATAATCGTACCATGTCTGCATTTCAGGGTCTCATATCTGATTGTAGTCGTCTGCGCCGCAGGCCTACGCGGCTCCCCAGCGGCAGTCTGCATCTTACAAGCCACAGGTCCAGAGTCTCCATCCGGAGGCCAGATGGAAGAGGTTCAGGCCCCGTCTGGGACAGTAGCAGGTGAGTGCTGCATTACATCTCGCTGTTCTATATGCTTAAACATGGTTTCTAATGTTGAATTAAAGAATTATTTAATTTTACATCTTTTGTGTCCTGAATTCCTTTCTTAGCTGTGTGGTGCTAGTAAATGCCCAGCATGTGTGCATACTGCTGAAGGTTTGGTGTCTAGTGTGTAGAGATGCATTTAAATTGAGAAAAGAATTGTCAAAAACAGTTTAAAGGGACACAAAATGACCACAAATGGACCCCAAAACGGCGTAACAAATAAATCTGGCTCCTACAGTCAGGGCCATAAGTATTTCGACTGACAACTCTTATTTTCCTCTTCACACGGATTTTAAATGAGTCAATATGTGGTGTAAGTGTAGACTTTCAGGTTTAATTCAATGGATATAACAAAACTATCGCATTGACCGTTTAGGAATTACAACCATTTTTACAGTCCCCTACATTTTCAGAGGCTCAAAAGTAATTGGACAATTGTCTTACAAATGGTTTCATGGCCAGGTGTGGCCTGTTTCCTTTGTATTTCATGACAAATTAAGCAGATAAAAAGGTCTGGAGACGATTAAAATGTTTTACTTTTCTAGCTGGTCCAGGGAACTCTCAGCATGAGGACCAAAGAGGTGTCAATGCAAGTAAAGGCTGACAAACTACACAAGCCATCAGGCAGATAACAAACATTAGGATTGACCAAATAAACAGTTTGGTACATTCCTAAAAATGAGGGATGTACTGGCAAGCACACCGAGGCCCGGAAGACATGTAAAGTAGACGTAGCAGAATTCTTTGTTGTGCCTGATCCCGTCTATACCCAGTCTATGCAGTGAAACCTGGAGACTAGGTCCTCACCAAAGTCATAAAATGGAAAACCTGGCATGCACCGAGGTGGGAAGGACCCTTCCAAGTAGTCCTAAGCACACCAACAGCTGTTCGAATAGCAGAGAGATCATCCTGGATTCACCTCACCCACTGCAAAAAGGTACACCAGTTGTCGACAGAGAACTTTGCCACTGATATTTCCTAAACAGACACCCACTACGTCTGTGGTGCAGCCTGGTTACAGAGGGAGGTGATACCCCTATGGATACTTGTCTCCAAGCCAGTGAAGAAAACATCCGCATTCAGAGGCCTAGGGGTTGTCTGTGGAAGGGAGCTCAGTGTCGGGTTTGTAAGTAGAAACTGGTTAACCACTAGATATGGCGCCACCTAGACCGTGGCACCCGTTTAGACATCCAGGGTTATGTGGACTAAGAGGAACTACATAGATGCAATCGGGGTGCCTAGGGGAGTGCCAAACGAATAAAAGGCTAGGAATCAAGTTTCTGCAGGGTTTGAATCGGTATTTTTCTGGTGGGTAACAATAAATAAAAATGTTGACTGGATAAATTACATCTACTATAACCAACAATGGTTTATCAATTACACTAGAGATGCAGTAGATGGTATACCTGGTCAGTTGGACAAGACCACCCTGATGGCCTAGCAGAACCGAATGACATTAGATATGTTGCTGGCGGAGAAGGGGAGTGTTTGTAAAATGTTTGGCTCATCTTGTACTTACATCCCTAACAACACGGCACCGGACGGGTCCGTGACTAGAGCGTTAAATGGCATCCTTTCGGTAAAATGCTGGAAACATGGTTCGGCAAGTGGAAGAATTTGGCACTATCGCCGTTTACTTCATTCTTTGCGGCAGCATCTCTCCTCGCTGTGTGTGGGTGCTGTCTCGTACCCTTTGTGAGGTTTACGGCAGCGGTGGATTGATGCTGCCATGTTTAAACAAACCTTAGTGTATCAACAGATTTCCGACCAAGATGAGCTTGGAAGCAGCGATACACCGGGGGATCCTCTTGGTCCTCCGCCTGATTATGACGAGACCATGTTTGAACAAAATGCTAAAACTGGACTAATGCAGTCATTTTTCATAGGTTGAAAATCGCGAGAAGTGACAAAATGATTGCAGTATTATCTGTAGCTGATAGACAGTACACATGTTTGTAAAGACACTTATATATGCATATATTGTAATACGTATGATATTTTTGTTTAATCATAGTTTTAAATCTAGTAGTTATACTTGTATAAACAGGAGGGAAATGTTGGGCAAACTTTAGAATGTTTTCCTCAAAGTGTACGGCTCCCTCTAGTCTGCGCCTGTTATCTCTAGTGTGTCTAGCAGCCGGAGTGACCTTCCATCAAAGATGGTTGTAAATCGGTATGCACGACAGGAATTTGTGAGCGCGGACTTGAAGACAACTTGTGTTCAACCCTGTCTCCTTCGTGCAAGAATAAATGTCCTGATTGATGATTTTACACCCAGTGTCGGGTAGAATTTTTCTCACAGCCTTGTTATCAGTTGACGAGGTATGTTTATAAATGGCAATAGCACTGCCACCCTACCTTGCATTTTTCTGCTGTAGCGATCAAAACTTGCCATTTGAGCGATAGTTATAGAGTATTATCTGCACAATGAAAGTTTATGTAGTTTTTTTCTAATATTGCCGAAAAGGAAGCACAGACAGACAAGTGAATAAAATTGGTCCAAGCACAAAACCTTCTGAAACGTCTAAGCATGTGCCAGTTGAGCCTAATAATTTAACGCCCTGACAATCAAAGAAAAAAAAAAAAGAAATAAAAAAAAAGACTGCAGCGGAATTTGCACAGAAAAATTGAAAGAAAAGTGAGTTTAGTCAAATGCCCAAATAAAAGGCTGAAGCACTGGAAGTTTATGAAAAAAATGTTGAAGCGTATGCAGATTAATTTGTGTGTTATAATTGCTCATAAATTACGTTGGAAACTACACAATGTAAATTCAAAAATCTACAACCATAGCATTAAAGACAACTAAAGATATCTCTAATCAGAACTCACTGGAGGTACTCCTCTGTCCTACTGTGTGGACGTTTTGGAAACCCATAGCTGCCATTTTCATGCTCCATAAGAGATGTTGTAAAATCAGATTATAGACAAACCAATGCACCATTTACCAATTCACATGCCTTAAATTGTTGTGATCCAGTTGAACTTAAAACTGCAGAGGAAAAATGTATTTGCTTCCGAACTGTGTTCAGAGGTCGTTTGAAATTAATGAGCCAGTGTTAATTTAGGGGAACAGGCATGTTTAAAAGATGGAATTACAAATGTGTTTAAGTTTTAAGCAAATAAAACTGAGGTATGATTCTATTTTATGAGACGTTTGGAACGGTTTTGTAAAACGCGTAGTGAAAGGGTTGGAATATTAGAACGGTAATTACAGGAGCGTCCTAGTGGAACAAAAACATCCATAAAATGAGTTTCATGCATCATTAAGCAATGAAATGTTGGCCTCAAGTCACAGCTTTGAATTACTAAAACATAAGTCACACGTAAAACCAAAATTTGACTGGATGTTTTATAGAAAACGTAAATTCTTGTGAATTTTTTTAATTGATTTTTATTTAAGCCGTTTTCAGGGCCATTTGGGTCTCTTTAACCGTTTTCCATTTCTTCAACTTCACACTAGACACCAAACCCTTTAGTATTATGGACACATACTGGGCCTTTACTAGCACCACACAGCTAAGAGAAGAATTCAGGACAAAAGTAAAATTAAATACATTTTTAATTCAAAAACACTAGTCATTCATCCCAGGACTCCTGCTGCACCTATTTCAAGGATGAGGCAACATTAGAAACCATGTTTAAGCATAGAGATCATCAAGATGTAATGAAGCACTCACCTGCTACTGTCCCAAAAGGGTGCTTGATCCTCTTCCACGTCACCTCTGGATGGACACTCTGGACCTGTGGCTTGTACGATGCAGACGCCCGCTGGGGGGCAACGTAGGCCTGCTGCGGCGCAAGGGCCCGCTGGGGGGCAACGTAGGCCTGCTGCGGCACAAGGGCCCGCTGGGGGGCAACGTAGGCCTGCTGCGGCACAAGGGCCCGCTGGGGGGCAACGTAGGCCCGCTGGGGGGCAACGTAGGCCTGCTGCGGCGCAAGGGCCCGCTGGGGGGCAACGTGGGCCCGCTGGGGGGCAACGTAGGCCTGCTGCGGCGCAAGGGCCCGCTGGGGGGCAACGTAGGCCTGCTGCGGCGCAAGGGCCCGCTGGGGGGCAACGTAGGCCTGCTGCGGCGTAAGGGCCCGCTGGGGGGCAACGTAGGCCTGCTGCAGCGGCACAAGGGGCCAGACACGCCGTCTGATAGCGTAGCCACCATAGCGCTCAGGGATGTTGTAGGTTCTGGTTGGGGCAAATACCTGACCAGAGGTCTCAGCGCTGCTGGTCCTGGAGGCAGGACGGTTACGGACATTCACAGGAACCAGTTTGCTTTGGTATGGGTTCCCAGCTCGAGTCTGGCTGGGGTTAATTCTAGTGCTCTCGTTTCGGAGAGACGAGAATTGGGAAGGTTTAGAGCCTACAGAGTAAAACACTCTTCTAGCAGGGGCACTGGCCGATGTTTTCGTCCGAGCAGGGGTTCTAAGTGGCTCAGCAGCACCTGGGCGCGACAGGCTGGAAGACTCCATAGACGTAGAGTAACCTTTTCTCCCAGAGAAGGCTGGCATTTCAGAAACAGCTGAAGAGGTCAAGTAGCTTTCCCTAGGACTCTGAAGAGATGCAGAACTGCTGGACCCATAATTGCTAGTACTAGGTGTACCCTGCTGAACTCGCCGAGTTCTCTTGCTAATTGGAGTTTCATCGTACTTACTGAGTGAACTGCCACCAGCAATAGATGCAGAAAAGCTAAATACCTGAGTTTTTGGCATCTTTTGCACAGCTTCCCGATTCAACTTGGTCGTCCGCCAGTTAGGTTTTGACTCCGAGCTGCCCTGCGCCAACCTGACTGAAGCATAGCCAACTTTAGCTGGCTTTGAAACAGTTGGTGTGTAGCGGCTACTGAGAAATCTCTGGCTATAACCACTGCTAACTTCAGGGTCTTTGTTGAAGCTACTGTTCTGGGCTGAGCCAGGAGAACCAGAGGCCTGTCTGAGTTTATTCTGGGGATAGCTGACACCAAATCCACCCTGTTGCGAGAAGCCAACATATGTGTAGCCGTTTTGTCCCTGAGCTGCAAGAGAAACAAGAGTATAAATCTACAGCTAGTACATGAAACAATACAAGAAATAAACATTTGTGGGTTTGCTCACCTTGTGTAGCCCACAAACAACGCACATGCTCTGCTTGAATTAAGCAAATCAGCAAAATCCTAAAGAGAAAACAAGACAGAATCAGAAATGGTTCAGAACCTCAACAAACACTGAAAATAGCTAGAAAAGATTCTTACCCCAAATGAACTCCACAAGCCATTTCTGTGTTTTAACACAAGCAGCCTGTTCAACGCACTAGTAACCCAACTGTCCTGAAGCTGCTCTGCATGTTTGTACAGCAGACAGGTAACATTTATTGCAACCTGCATCCAATCACTGCTTAATGTGTCTCCTGGAGCACCTGAGAGTTAATCAACCAATCAATCAATCCAGGAAGCTGCAGCACCACAGCAATCCACACTGAAAACCTTTTAAACACCAAACTCTTTTTCCAGACCCCATCAGAAGGAAATTTAATTGAATATACTTTATTTCAAAGATAATTTTTCTTTATAGTTGTAAACATACTAAACTGATTTTCAACAAGCCACATAAAAAATGACTACTCAACAATGCGACCATCAAGACAAGAAACAAACTTTAATTTCTCCTCCTCATTTCTGTACCTTGTAAAAAAGGAAAACACAAATTGATACGAACATACCTTTCAGATGTGTACGAACACAACTTTATTTCAAATTAAATATATTTAAGTTATAACCACCCTCTCTTTCCAAGAGCATTTTTTTTTATAATTGGACAATGGGATTCTTCTTTTTCGTAAAAAACAGGTACGAAGGAATCTGCAGTTTAACCCTCGTGTTGTCCTGATGGGTCGTACTGACCCACGATGTCTGGCACTAGTGTTAGGGTTACCTTTGCGGGTCTGAATGACCCACCGTGGTTCGGTAGTAACACAAGGGGTGTATCAGCTACCTAACCCCTGGGTCATCGAGACCCCCTCGGGACGCGTGGTGTGTAAAGTAGAGTCCAACCTCCTCCTACTCATCATCCCCCTCACCCTGGGTCATCGAGACCCCCTCGGGACGCGTGGTGTCTAAAGTAGAGTCCAACCTCCTCCTCCTCCCCATCCCCTATGCTCTCTGGCCCCCGGGTCATCGAGACCCCCCTCAGGACCCGATGCGAATAACGTACGGGACAAACTCCTCTGCGCCCTGACCCTGGGTCAGTCGGACCCCAGGAACGTAGCACAGCCAGCCCAACACAGATACAGCTACAGGTACGCGAGAGCAAGCGCGGTCCCCGACCCACAGTCGCACGGGCACGTGCGCGGAGAGCAAGTACAAGACAAGCAAGCGCAGTGCCTGGCCCCGGGTCATCGAGACCCAACACGAACAAACGGAGCACAGAGACACACACACACACACACACACACAGACACACGCAGGAGAGCAAGCGCAGTCCCTGGCCCCGGGTCATCGAGACCCCCCCCCCCCGAGGACCCGCGGGCGTCCTAAACAAATTACTAACAGCAAAGTGATCGTCTTGACGCGTTCGGAATAACGCTGCGTGCGGTCCCCGAAAAGGTCAGGACAGCACGGTCCACCAGAGAACAGGCTATGGCGTGCGGTCCACGCAAGGCGACGGCAGCGCGGTTCACCACAGAACAGGTTATCGAACAGCTGTTCAGCCAATACCAACCGCCGTCCGAACCGGAAGTGGACCCGGACGAGGACTACTACGATTGCGACGGTCCCGATCCCGACCTCGATCCCGACCTCGATCCCGACCTCGATCCCAATCCCAACCTAGCGCGTGATGCAACCGTGGCATCGTCACGAGATGAAGTAGAGGCCCGAGACCGTTGTCAAGAGGACGAGGACGAGGAGGATGATTACGAGGAGGACGACGACGAGGGAGACGAGGACTACCGTCCACCGAGCTATCGCGATAAGTCGGCGTCCTCGGCGTTCACCTCCTCCTCCTTCTCTTCGGGAGATGGAGAAGGGGCAGCGGATGTGGATGATGGGGAGGAGGTGGAGGAGGATGTGGAGGAGGCGGCGGAGGTAGAGGAGGAGGACTACGCGGACGCGACCCGGGGCCCGGACGCTAGAGGACGCGAAAGAGAGACGTTCCTCTCGAAGTACGGAGAGATAAGGTGGTCCTCGGTCGCGTACGACCAAGCGGAGCGCGCGGGCCCTCCCGGGGCCACGTGCGGAGGCGAGACCCCGGGTCCCACCGCGTACGTGCGTTTCCACGCACGCGACATCCCCTCCGCGTTCTCGCTGTTGGTCACGCCGGCCGTGGAGAGCGTAGTGTTGGAGATGACGAACCTCGAGGGCTATCGCAAATACGGAGACGAATGGAGGGGAATGGACCGGGTCGACCTGCGCGCGTACATCGGGCTGCTGATCCTAGCGGGCGTGTACAGGTCGCGAGGTGAGGCGGCCGCCAGCCTGTGGGACGCGGAGAGTGGAAGGGCGATCTTCCGCGCCACCATGCCCCTCAAGCTCTTCCACATGTACTCGAGACTGATACGGTTCAACGACCGCGAGACCCGAGGAACGAGACGCGCAGCGGACAAACTGGCCGCCGTGAGAGAACTCTGGGACGCGTGGGTTGCGAGGCTACCGATCCTCTACAGCCCGGGGTCCGAAGTGACAGTGGACGAGCAACTGGTCCCGTTCCGGGGTAATGTGATAACGATGACGATAGCGATGGTGATGCTGATAGTAATAATAATAGTAATAATAATAATAATAATAGTGATGGTTATGATAATGATAATAATAACACTACAGCAGCAACACATAAGGGATGCACCCAAGCACACCAATCGATCGATTAAATCTAACCCTCGTATAATACCACTACCACTACTTCTACTACTACTACTACTACATCACCTCTCCATTTCTATTTCTATTTCTCTATTTCTCCCTCCCAGGCCGTTGTCCCTTCCGACAGTACATGCCCAGCAAGCCCGCTAAATACGGGATGAAGTCGTGGGTGGCGTGCGACGCAAAGTCCAGCTACGCGTGGAACATGCAGGTGTACACCAGAAAGCCCGTCGGTGGACAGGTCGAGAGGAACCAGGGGATGCGGGTGGTGCTCGACGTCACCCGGGGTCTGTGCGGTCGCAACGTCACGTGCGACAACTACTTCACCTCCTACGTACTGGCACGGAGACTCCTAGAGCGGGAGCTGACACTGGTCGGAATGGTAAGGAAGAACAAGCCCGAGCTGCCGGCGGGGCTGCTCGCGGTCAAGGGTCGGGAGGCGTTCTCCTCCAGGTTCGCGTTCACCCCCACCACCGCGCTCGTGTCCTACGTGCCCAAGAAGAACAGGAACGTGGTGCTGATGAGCACACGACACACCGAGGCCCACGTCAGCGACCGCGAGGACGGCAAACCGCTCATCGTCCTAGACTACAACCGCAACAAAGGAGGGGTGGACAACCTGGACAAGGTGGTCGGAACGTACAGCTGCAGACGGATGACCGCTCGATGGCCCCTGGTCGTCTTTCACAACATCCTCGACGTGTCCGCGTACCACGCCTTCGTGATATGGAGAGAGATCAACCCCGGGTGGATGCCAGACAAGCGCAACAGGAGACGAGTGTTCCTCGAGCAGCTGGGAAAGGCCCTCGTGACTCCGTTTATCGAACGGAGGGAGCGTCTGCCTCGCACGAACGCAGCCGTCGCTGTCGTGCAGGACGTACGGTCGGCTCGGAGATGTTGCGAACGCCAAGCGCCGCGAACGGAGCGAACGGGAGCATCCGCCGTGGACGCGGCCGCGGCCTCCCCCGAACCGCTCCGCACGCCACCGGACGTAGCCTCGCCCGGGGCGATTAAGAGGAAGCGTGGTCAGATATGTCCATCCAAGAAGGACTGTAAGACGCACACCGTATGCCCCGGGTGCAATAGATACATATGCAGGGGCTGTTCCGTGGCATTCTGCCGTACGTGCGCGTGCTAATCCAGGAGCGGGATACAGTGTGTGGGATACGGAGATAGGGATGTAGCGATAGTGATATAGCGATAGTGATAGGGCTATGGATAGGTTACGCAGGACGCACACACACACACACACACACACACACACACACACACACACACTGGATTGGAGTATATACGGTCCCCGACCTCACCTCTGCTCCCACAGCTCCCTGAACCATGAGTCAGCGAGACCCCGAGGACCCTCGGTGACTAACGTACAGTGCACACTACTCTCATCCCCTCAGCTCCAATGGTCGTGGGTCATCGAGACCCCAGGACCCTAGGTGACTAAGGCGCAGTCCCAACTGCTCCCCTCCCCTCAGCTCCCTGGCCCATGGGTCGTTGAGACCCCAGGACCCTAGGTGACTAACGTACAGTCCCAACTCCGTATCCTCCCTGCCCTGGGTCATTGAGACCCAAAAGGACCCTAGGTGACTAACGTACAGTCCCAACTCCGTATCCTCCCTGCCCTGGGTCATTGAGACCCAAAAGGACCCTAGGTGACTAACGTACAGTCCCAACTCCGTATCCTCCCTGCCCTGGGTCATTGAGACCCAAAAGGACCCTAGGTGACTAACGTACAGTCCCAACTCCGTATCCTCCCTGCCCTGGGTCATTGAGACCCAAAAGGACCCTAGGTGACTAACGTACAGTCCCAACTCCGTATCCTCCCTGCCCTGGGTCATTGAGACCCAAAAGGACCCTAGGTGACTAACGTACAGTCCCAACTCCGTATCCTCCCTGCCCTGGGTCATTGAGACCCAAAAGGACCCTAGGTGAATAACGTACAGTCCCAACTCCGTCTCCTCCCTGCCCTGGGTCATTGAGACCCCAGGACCCTAGGTGAATAACGTACAGTCCATCCCAACTCCTCTCCAGCCTTCCCCCATCCCCACCCCTGGCCCGGGTCATTGAGACCCCGGGTGAATAACGTACAGTGTAACCCCTCTCCTCCCTAACCCTGGGTCATTCAGACCCCCGGACGGGTATCTAACGTTGCATCAACCTGGATACTGGATTAGAGACAACACAAGGGTTAAGAACACGTCACGATTCTGACTTAGTTTCTTCTTAGGACTTTTTTCAAGAACATATTTAAGAACAAGCTTTGGAAGATATTGGTGAATGAGGCCCAAAGGTAATGAAATAATTAATTCTGTATGAATTCATGCCCGATTAATGCACATTACTAAATTTGCTCCTTTTCTGGAGTCTTTGTGCTTTCTCTCCTCACAGGTTTACATGGATCGTGGTTGTATCTGGACCCTGGACCTGCCCAACACCTACTGCTATTATCATTATTATTGTTCGTTGCATTGCAATTAGTATTACCAATACCATTACTGCTTTTAGTATCATTATTATTCTACTATATCCACTGTTGCTGTTATTTTAGGTAATTGTAACTTTTCCATGATGCCTACTACAATCATTATATGAATAATTTCTGTCATATGCATTGAATGTGTTATAACTTTGTTATGTTGTTCATTCTGTACACATGGCATCTATTGTACTTCTGTCCATCCGGGGAGAGGGATCCTCCTCTGTTGCTCTCCTGAAGGTTTCTTCCCTTTTTCGGGGGGGAGTTTTTCCTGAACCTATGAGAAGTCCTGGGACAGAGGATGTCGTATGTGTACAGATTGTAAAGCAAATTTGTAATTTGTGATTTTGTGCTATACAAAATAAATGTAATTTAATTGAACTGAATGAAGATACATTTCTGGGTGTGACATCAGACAACAAAATCTGAAACCTCATGGACGATATGTGCGTTGTTGAAAATCAGTTATATAAAAAAAAAGTATGTTTGAGTTTATTCAATTAAATTGCCTTCTGATGGGGTCTGGAAAAACGTTTGTTGGTTGAAAGGTGTTCAGTGTGGACTGCTGTGGTGCTGCAGCTTCCTGGATTGATTGATTGGTTGATTGACTCTCAGGTGCTCCATGAGACACATTAAGCAGTGATTGGATGCAGGTCTCAATAAATGCTACCTGTACACACTTACAGAGCAGCTTCAGGACAGTTGGGTTACTAGTGCTTTGAACAGGCTTTTTGTGTTAGAACACAGAAATGGCTTGTGGAGTTCATTTGGGGTACGTTTTGCATGCATATTTTTTTCAGTGTTTGTTGACATTTCTGACTGGATGTCTTGTTTTATCTGCAGGATCTTTCTGATTTGCTTAATTCAAGCAGAGCATGTGTGTTGTTTGTGGTCTACACAAGGTGAGCAACACACAAATGCCAGTCATATATTGGTGTGATTTTACTAGCTGTAGCTTTATACTCTTGTTTCTCTTGCAGCTCGGGGACAAAACAGCAACACGTATGTTGGCTTCTCACAACAGGGCGGATTTGGTGTCAGCTATCCCCAGGATGAACTCAGACAGGCCTCTGGTTCTCCTGGCTCAGCCCAGAGCAGTAGCCTCAACAAAGACCCTGAAGTTAGCAGTGGTTATAGCCAGAGCTTTCCCAGTAGCCGCTACACACAAACTGTTTCAAAGCCAGCTAAAGTTGGCTATGCTTCAGTCAGGTTGGCGCAGAGCAGCTCGGAGTCAAAACCTAACTGGCGAACGACCACGTTGAATCAGGAAAATGTGCAGAAGATGCCAATAAAGCAGTTATTTGGCCTTTCTGCTACTATTGCTGGTGGCAGTCCACTCAGTAAGTACGCTCAAACTCCGATTATCAAGAAGAGAACGCGGCCAGTTCAGCAGGGTACACAAAGTACTAGCAACTATGGGTCCAGCAGTTCTGCATCTCTTCAGAGTCCTAGGGAAAGCTACTCCTTCAGATCTTCAGCTGTTTCTGAAACGCCAGCCTCCTCTGGGAGAAAAGGTTACTCTACGTCTATGAAGTCTTCCAGCCTGTCGCACCCAGATGCTGCTGCACCACGAAGAATCCCTGCTCGGACGAGAACATCAGCCAGTGCCCCTGCTAGGAAAGTGTCCTCAAGTCGTAACAATGTAGGATTTGAACCTTCCCATTTCTCGTCTCTCCAAAACCAGAGAACGAGAAATAACCCCAGCCAGACTCGGGCTGGGAACCCATACCAAAGCAAACTTGTTCCTGTGAATGTCCGTAATGTTCCTGCCTCTGGAACCAGCAGTGCCGAGACCTCTGGTCAGGGGTTCGCCCCGTCCAGAACCCACAACATCCCTCAGTGCTTTGGTGGCTACGCTATCAGACGGCTGAAAGAACCTGCTGGCCAGAAGGAAGTGGGTGTCAGGAAGCCTCCGCAGGCTTACGTGGCCCCCCAGCGGCCGTCTGCATCTTACAAGCCACAGGTCCAGAGTGTCCATCCAGAGTCCAAGTTGAAGAAAATCAGGCACCCTTTTGGGACAGTAGCAGGTGAGTGCTTCATTACATCTTGATGTTATATATGCTTAAATGTGGTTTCTAATGTTTCATCTTCCTCCAAATAGGTGCAGCAGGAGTCCTGGGATGAATGACTAGTGTTTTTTTAAATAAAATGTATTTAAGTTTGCATCTTGTATCCTGAATTCCTTTTAGCCGTGTGGCACTAGTAAATGCCCCTTATGTGTGCATACTGCTGACTGTTGTGTGAAGTTCAACTAAAATTTTTTTTAACAAAAATGGGGGGAGGATGGGGAGGGGGAGGACAGTTCAAAGAGACCCAGAATGACGACAAATGGCTTTACCAATAAAAATCTGGCTGTAGGAAAGGTGGTGGGGCCTTCTGCAAATCTGTGTGCAGGGGCCCCATCGACTAATCTCCCTGTGATGGCAAAATTGTTCAGATGAGGGATTAATTTCTGTCTCCCAGGATCGAGGCGAATCTTCCAATCGTCAGTGCTACGTATGTATGGCGACTCAAAGGCTGCAACATAAATGGGAGACCAGATGACTGTAAAAGTAATACACTTATTTAAAGAATGCCTAACTTAAACTAAAGTTTGCCCTTTTTTTTCCTTTGAAAAGGCCTTTGGGAGTCTTGTTGCCTTGACAATTAGGCCTTTACATTTTCTCTTCAGCTTCCTGTCAATGGGTCTTAACATGTGTGGCTCATGTTTTGAGTAATTCAAAGCTGACTTGAGGCCAATGTCATTCCTTAATGACTCAAATGCATTTCATGGATGTTTTTGTTCTCGGACGCTACTATAATACCCACTTGTTTGCCCTTCACAAGTCATTAAAGAGCAAACCTGAGCAAAAAAGTGCATGCTGATACTCAAGCCTCAAGAGTTTTACAAAAGGTTCCAAATGTCTAATAGAATCATACCTCAGTAGTTTACAACCTCATAAAACTTGAAATACATATTTGTAATTCCCTCTTTTAAACATGCCTATTCCCCTAAATTCACACTGGCTCTAATCTCAAATGACCTCTGAACAGTTTGGAAGAGAATTTTTCCCCTGTACATGTGTGCAGTTTCAACTGGACCACAATTTAAGGCTTGTGCGTTAGTTTGTTAATCTGATTTTACATTATAGAGCTCTTTTGGAGTATGAAAATGGTAGATATGTGCTATGCATAAAAGTTTCCCAAACATCTGCACAATATAGGAATATCTCCAGTGAGTTCTGAAGATATCTTTAGTTTTATATAATGCAATGGTTGTAGATGTTTTTGTACTTTGGTTTCCAACATTTATGAGCAATTATAACAAATTAATCTTCATACACTTTCACTTTGGTCAAGTTTTCCACCTTTTACACTTGTTTGGGCATTAGACTTAACTCAATTTCTGTGCAAATTGCACTGCAGCCATGCTATTTTTTGGGGATTGTCTGGGCTTTTGCTTCTGCAATACGATTAACTGGCACATGCCTCGATGTTCCACAAGGTTCTGTGCTTGGACTGTGGCGGCAAATTTATCTTACCCACTGAGTCTTAAGTTATATCGAATAACATAAAACCAGAACTTGTCTTTAAGATCTTCTCTGCGCAGAGAAGGTTCAATAGTCAGTACAATTGTCTGCAGGAGGATGAACAAAATGTGCAGGGTATGTACATCTTATAAAGGGGTAGGGGGACGAAGGAGAGGGTGTTTGGGTACAACAGCCTCAACTAAACATGCTGTGGCAAACCTTATCAGTTTTTGGGGAGCAACATCCTGGTGCCATTCAGCAAGGCACCCAAACCATATTTACGACCTTAAGTGAGGTCTCCAAATGTAAGTCACAGAAAAGTAAATTTTCCCATCACAGGACCAATTTTATTCACCATATATGCTTCCTTTTGGCATTATCAGAAAACACAAACTTTCATCGTTATGCAGATAATACTCATATCGATCAAACCAGTTCGCTAAACTTCAAACATGTCTTAAGACATCAAAACATGGATGACCTGCAACTTCCTGATGTTAAACTCAGACAAAAATTAAATTTTATTAGGCCCATAACACCTCCGAAATCAACTATCAAATGATAGTTTCTCTAGATGGCATTGCCCTGGCATCCAGCACCATCGTAAAGAATCTCAGATTTATCTTTGATCAGGACTTTTCCTTTAACTCCCACAAAACAAATCTCAAGGACGCCTTTTTTCACCTACATAACATTTAAAAATCAGGCACATCCTGTCTCAAAGCGATGCAGAAAAATTAGTTCACGCATTTGTTACTTCTAGACTAATTATTTATCAGGCTGCTCTAATAAGTCTCTTAAATCTCTCCAGTTGATCCAGAATGCTGCAGCTCATGTACTAAAAACTAGAGAGATCGTATTAGCTTCTCGGCACTGGCTCCCTGTAAAAGCAAATTTAAAATCCTTCTCACCTATAAAGCCTTAATTGGTGAGGCACCATCATACCAAGGAGTTTATAGTACCATATTACCCCACGAGAGGGCTCATAGTACCATATTACCCCACTAGAGAGCTGCGCTCACTGAATGTGGTGCTACTTGTGGTTCCTAGACCTCAGCATCACTACCCCTTGATTAACCCAAATCAGGTTGGCGGCCAAGCGCCAAAAAATTTGCATTATTCAAATGTTATGCAATTAGAATATATTTTTGAACACCAAGTCTCTCCTGCTTTAACATTGCATCTTCAGTCTGTTCTCACCTCACAGGTTTACCTGGACTGTGGTCTTGTCTGACACCTATTATTAATTGCATTACTATTACACGGCATCTACTGTTGCTGTTATTTTTGGTAGTCGTAACTCTGTCATGCCTACTACTCCCATTATATCAATAATTTCTGTCATATGCATTGAACGTGTTGCAACTCTGTACAGAATGACAAGACTGAGTACAGCAAGTCACCTTACAATCATGATATTGTACATCACAGACGACGATTGGAGGACCCACCTCAATATTGGACAAATTAATCCCTCGTCTGTACAAGTTTCCCGTCACGGGCAGATTAGTCAATGTGGCCCCTGGACAAAGATTTGCAGAAGGCCACCCCACCACCTTTCCTACATAGGAGCCAGATTTGTATTTGTTAAGCCGTTTGTGGGCATTTTTTGTCCCTTTAAACTAGTTTACATTTGTTAAATTTTTTTTAAATGCATTGCTACCCAATAGACACTTTCAGTATGCACACAGCTAAGGAATTCAGAACACAATAGATGCAAGATTAAATACATTTTATTTAAAAAACAAAACACTAGTCTTTCATCCCAGGACTCCTGCTGCACCTATTTGGAGGAAGACACAGCAACATTAGAAACCACATTTAAGTATCTAGAACAGCAAGATGTAATGAAGCACTCACCTGCTACTGTCCCAAAAGGGTGCCTGATTTTCTTCAACTTGGACTCTGGATGGACACTCTGGACCTGTGGCTTGTAAGATTCAGAGGGCTGCTGGGGAATTGCGTAGGCCTGCGGCGGCTTCCTGACACCCACTTCCTTCTTGTCAGCAGGTCCTCTCAGCCTTCTAATAGCATAGCCTCCAAAGCGCTGAGGGATGTTGTGGGTTCTACTCGGGGCGAACCCCTGACCAGAGGTCCCTGTACTGCTGGTTCCAGAGGCAGGAATGTAACGGACATTCACAGAAACGAGTTTGCTTTGGTATGGGTTCCCAGCCCGAGTCTGGCTGGGGTTATTTCTAGTTCTCTCATTTCGGAGAGACGAGAATTGGGAAGGTTTAGATCCTACAGAGTAAAACACTCTTCTAGCAGGGGCACTGGCCGATGTTCTCGTCCGAGCAGGGGTTCTAAGTGGCTCAGCAGCACCTGGGCGCGACAGGCTGGAAGACTTCATAGACGTAGAGTAACCTTTTCTCCCAGAGAAGGCTGGCGTTTCAGAAACAGCTGAAGATTTCAAGTAGCTTTCCCTAGGACTCGGAAGAGATGCAGAACTGCTGGACCCATAGTTGCCAGTACTTGGTGTACCCTGCTGAACTGGCCGAGTTCTCTTCTTGCTAATCGGAGTTTGAGCGTACTTACTGAGTGAACTGCCACCAGCAATAGATGCAGAAAGGCCAAATAACTGCTTTTTTGGCATCTTTTTCACAATTTCCTGATTCAACTTCGGTGTTTGCCAGTTAGGTTTTGACTCAGAGCTGCTCTGCGCCAATCTGACTGAAGCATAGTCACTTTTACCTGGCTTTGAAACAGTTGGAGTGTAGCGGCTACTGGGAAATCTCTGGCTATAACCACTGCTAACTTCAGGGTCTTTGTTGAGGCTACTGCTCTGGGCTGAGCCAGGAGAACCAGAGGCCTGTCTGAGTTCATCCTGGGGATAGCTGACACCAAATCCACCCTGTTGTGAGAAGCCAACATAAGTGTTGCGGTTTTGTCCCTGAGCTGCAAGAGAAACAAGAGTATAAATCTACAGCTAGTTAAAAGTTACACCAATTCATGTCAGTGGCATTTGTGTGTTGCTCACCTTGTGTAGCCCACAAACAACGCACATGCTCTGCTTGAACAAAGCAAATCAGCAAGATCCTGCAGAGAAAACAAGACATCCAGTCAGAAACGTTACAGAAAGTCAAACACTGAAATAATATGCAAAAAAAGAAAACATACCCCAAATGAACTCCACAAGCCATTTCTGTGTTCTACCACAAGCAGCCTGTTCAAAGCACTAGTAACCCAACTGTCCTGAAGCTGCTCTGCATGTGTGTACAGCAGACAGGTAGCATTTATTGAGACCTGCATCCAATCACTGCTTAATGTGTCTCCTGGAGCACCTGAGAGTCAATCAACCAATCAATCAATCAATCAATCAATCAATCAATCAATCAATCAATCAATCAATCAATCAATCAATCAATCAATCAATCAATCAATCAATCAATCAATCAATCCAGGAAGCTGCAGCACCACAGCAGTCCACACTGAACACCTTTTAAACACCAAACTCTTTTTCCAGACCCCATCAGAAGGCAATTTAATTGAACATACTTTATTTCAAACACACAAAAAAACATACTAAAAAGATTTTAAAAATTTTTTTTAAAGTTATCACTCAACAATTTGAATTAGAAAAAGACGAGAAACAAACTTTAATTTCTCCTTCTCATTTCCTCGCAAAAGGAAAACACAAATTGATGTTAACATACCTTTAAGATGTGTGCGAAAACAACTTTGTTTCAGATTAAATATATTTAAGTAATAACCAGCCTCTCTGTCCATGAGCATTTTTTTTAGATATTGGACAATGGGATTCTTCTTTAGTAGTGAATGAGGCCAAATAATAATGAAAGAGTGAACGAAGATACATTTCTGGGTGTGACATCAGAGAACAAAATCTGGAACCTCATGTAAGATGAAGAGGAAATAAAGTTCAGTCTGGATCATAAAGTATGGTACGCTGTATTGTCGAGTGGTATTATTGGATCTGAATTACTGTGTGGAGGGATGGAGCAACACCTATAAAAGCACCCTACAGTCATTATGCACACTATAAGAAACAGTCGTAAGGATAGTAAGCAATATTGGATATCGGGAACACACTGACAAACTGTTTTTATTGCCAAATGCACTGAAAATCAAGGATCTGTTGGAATTTAAGAATGTACACAAACAATGTACACAGCAAGAAAATAATCAACTTCTTGGCAATACCCCAAAAAATGCTCTTGGACGGAGAGGGTGGTTATAACTTAAATGTATTTAATTTGAAACAAAGTTGTGTTCACACCCATTTTAAAGGTACGTTCATTTCAATTTGTGTTTTTCTTTTGCGAGGTACCGAAATGACGAGGAGAAATTAAAATTTGTTTCTTTTCTCTTCCAATCTCTTCCCATCATTGATTGGGTCACATTGTTGAGTAAAAAAAATTATGTTTGAAATAAAGTATATTCAATTAAATTGCCTTCTGATGGGGTCTGGAAAAAGAGTTTGGTGTTTAAAAGGTGTTCAGTGTGGACTGCTGTGGTGCTGCAGCTTCCTGGATTGATTGATTAGTTGATTGACTCTCAGGTGCTCCAGGAGACACATTAAGCAGTGATTGGATGCAGGTTGCAATAAATGCTACCTGTCTGCTGTACACACATGCAGAGCAGCTTCAGGACAGTTGGGTTACTAGTGCTTTGAACAGGCTGCTTGCGTTAGAACACAGAAATGGCTTGTGGAGTTCGTTTGGGGTACGTTTTATTATTTTTTTTTGCAGTTATTTTTGGTGTTTGTTGTGTTTCTGAACTATTTCTGACTTGCTGTTTTCTTGTTTTCTCTGCAGAATCTTTCTGATTTGCTTAATTCAAGCAGAGCTTGTGTGTTTATGGTCTACACAAGGTGAGCAACACACATGTCGCTGTCATGTACTGGTGTGATTTTACTAGCTGTAGATTTATACTCTTGTTTCTCTTGCAGCTCAGGGACAAAACGACAACACATATGTTGGCTTCTCGCAACAGGGTGGCTTTGGTGGCAGATTTCTCCAGAATCAACTCAGACAGGCCTCTGGTTCTCCTGGCTCAGCCCAGAGCAGTAGCCTCAACAAAGACCCTGAAGTTAGCAGTGGTTATAGCCAGAGCTTTCCCAGTAGCCGCTACACACAAACTGTTTCAAAGCCAGCTAAAGTTGGCTATGCTTCAGTCAGGTTGGCGCAGAGCAGCTCGGAGTCAAAACCTAACTGGCGAACGACCAAGTTGAATCAGGAAAATGTGCAGAAGATGCCAATAAAGCAGTTATTTGGCCCTTCTGCTACTATTGCTGGTGGCAGTTCACTCAGTAAGTACGCTCAAACTCCAATTAACAAGAAGAGAACGCGGCCAGTTCAACAGGGTACACCAAGTACTGGCAACTATGGGTCCAGCAGTTCTGCATCTCTTCAGAGTCCTAGGGAAAGCTACTCCTTCAGATCTTCAGCTGTTTCTGAAACGCCAGCCTCCTCTGGGAGAAAAGGTTACTCTACGTCTATGAAGTCTTCCAGCCTGTCGCACCCAGATGCTGCTGAGCCACGAAGAATCCCTGCTCGGACGAGAACATCAGCCAGTGCCCCTGCTAAGAAAGTGTCCTCAAGTCGTAACAATGTAGGATCTAAACCTTCCCAATTCTCGTCTCTCCAAAATGAGAGAACTAGAAAGAACCCCAGCCAGACTCGGGCTGGGAACCCATACCAAAGCAAACGGATTCCTGTGAATGTCCGTAACGTTCCTGCCTCTAGAACCAGCAGTGCAGAGACCTCTGGTCAGGGGTTTGCCACAAGCAGAACCCACAACATCCCTCAGCACTTTGGAGGCCACTCTATCAGAAGGCTGAGAGGACCTGCTGACAAGAAGGAAGTGGGTGTCAGGAAGCTGCAGCGGAACTACGTGGCCCCCCAGCAGCCCCTTGCTCCTCCTCTGCAGGCCTACATGTCCCCCCCAGCAGCCCCTTGCTCCTCCTCTGCAGGCCTACGTGGCCCCCCAGCAGCCCCTTGCTCCTCCTCCGCAGGCCTACGTGTCCCCCCCAGCAGCCCCTTGCTCCTCCTCCGCGGGCCTACGTTGCCCCCCCTTGCGCCTTACAAGCCACAGGTCCAGAGTGTCCAGCCGGATACCAGATGGCAGAGGATCAGGCCCCGTATCGGACAGTAGCAGGTGAATGCTTCCTAACATCTCGCTGTTCTATATGCTTAAACGTGGTTTCTAATGTTGTTGCATCTTCCTTCTTTCAAACAGGTGCAGCAGGAGTCCTGGGATGAGTGACTAGTGTTTTGGGATTAAAAATGTATTTAATTTTACATCTTTTGTGTCTGAATTCCTCTTAGCTGTGTGGTGCTAGTAAATTCCCAGCATGTATACTGCTGAAGGTTTGGTGTGTAGAGATGCATTTAAATAGACAAAGAAGGCAAAACCAGTTTAAAGATGCAAATGGACCCAAAAACAGCTTAACAAATATAAATCTGGCTCCTGTGTAGGAAAGGTGGTGAGGCCTTCTGCAAATGTGTCCAGGGGCCCGTTGACAATCTGCCCGTGACAAACTTGTACAGACGAGGGATTAATTTCTTTCAGTATTGAGGTGGATCCTCACTTGTCTTCTGTGATGTGTATATATCATGATTTCTGTTTTTCATATGACTTGCTAGACCAGGGGTTCTGAGGACTGAATGCCAATGTAGGGTGGAAGCATTTGAAAAGCACACGCATAATCAAAACATTCTCACTTCCAAATTAAACTGCTGAAATCTGTTACTTTAAAAGATTGTGATTCTACATCTCCTGTATAGCTGAGATTAGTTGGTCATTCTCTCGTTAACCCGGTTTCTGACTCATGTTGCATAGCTGCAGCGATCCAAGGAGTGATTACAAAGACAGTTTAGTTATCGCATCAGTCTAGTAAATTAAAGTGTCGCTGACGTAACTGGTTGGAACCCAAAGTGACTGAGGTCTTAAAATGTGTCGTGAAGATAATTAATCTTAAAACTGTCAAATGTAACTTTAGGATTCCTGTTTGGTGCCTCATCAGAAGCAGAAGAGAAGCACCTGTTTATTTCCTTACCCCCTTTAATGATATGACGACATCAGCTGTTAAATTTTTGGTATTTCCAAACGGGTCATGTATCCTGAAAATGAAACTAGGAAATGTAGAAGTGTTTTTTTTTTTTTTTAATGACTGGGAGAACTGCAAACTGTCAATAGTTTGACAAATGCAATCAACTGGAATATTTTGAGTTAGTCAGAATGACTGAACTTGCAGTTTTATACAGTAGGTGGCAGTATTGATCAGATCACGGCTTAATAACGAGGCATTTATTCCATTGGATGGCTTTTATTTTGGAAAGGTTGGTCCATCTACTCATGCAAATGTTTTTATTTGTTCAGGTTTTTGATATCCGACTCTCTCAAAACCTGAGCCAATAAATCCAAACTATCTGGGATACTGGACACAATAATGAAGTTTACTGTACTTTGGAATGAAACAACCCTTCAAATGTCAAAGTGAACTTCAGAGTTTCGTCTTGTCTGGCTTTTTAGGCTTATTCTCTCCAGATCACTTTGAAATGTGCATCCTTGTCAAAGTGTAGTGAAGACATCAGGTTTGGGTCCAACGGTCTTCAAAACAAACTTAATGAAAGTGGGTCAAATAAAAGGGCAAAACTGTCAAGAACCAGACCTCCAGAAGACGAGAGATATTGATTAGAAGGTCACATGTTCAATGTGTGCTCGTTCAGAGGCAGCAGGAGCGTCTACTTCAGGTGTAACTCCTAACAATGTTCAAAATGCCAGCGGGGGAAAAGATGGAAAACCCCCCCAAAAATGTGGATCAGGTGTAGAAAACTCATCTGGAGTACCACAGCCCGGCTTCCTTCATGCCCTCTTGCCCGCGGACACGCGCCGCCCGGCTTTGGGCTCTGCTCGCTCCAGACTCTGGTTGCTGCTCTGGCCGTCCCTCTCCTTCTCCTTCTCCTTCTCCAGCAGCGGCACGCAGGTGCACCCCACAGCGACGGAGACGTAGAGCTCCGTGTAAGAGTGGCGGCCGCCGGCGCAGGAGCCCGCTCTCCTCAGGATGACGGAGGGCGCGTAGACCGGCGTGCTGCGGTAGAGGTCGCTCTCCTCCCCGTACGGGCCGACCAGGCAGCCTTTGCAGAGGCAGTACGCCTCCGGGATGTAGCGGGGGTACCTGGCCGGGTCGTATGAGATCCTGAAAACATAAATTCAGAGTTTATATTTTAAGCTGATTCCATGCTCTCTATGGAGTTACCTTTGTGTCTTTGTTAACCAATCAAACGGTAAAATAAATGTATGATGTATTTTTCTTTGGAAATCTAAAATTTTTTTTTTTTTTTAAAAGCAAAACATTTGGAATCCAAAAGTTTTGTTTGCGAAATCAAAAGTTGTGTCTAGAAAGTTATGGTTAGAATTCCGAAATTTGTTTGGAAATCCCGAAGTTGTTTTGAATCCAACAAGTTTTGTTTGCGAATCCAGAAGTTGTTTAGAAATCCAAAACCTTTGTTGGTGAAACTAAAATGTTTTTTTTAGAAATCCAACATTTTTTGTTTGGAAATTGAAAACTTGTTTGGAATTCCAAAAGTTCTGTTCAGAAATCAAATGTTTTTTGTTTTGAAACCAAAAGGTTCGCTCTTTGCGAATTCAAAAGTTTAATATGGAAATCTAAAGTTGAATGCAAGTACTTTTACAAATTAAATATTGCAGTAATTTATAGTCAGGGTGAGAATACGCAAGATTCAACAAAACTACTGAAGCTCTGAGTCGGTCAGAATCGCAGATTCGCGATTTTAAAAAAAATGATACAATCGTATTCCTTGTATGATGCACCTGCTCTCACCTGTAGGCCCAGGGGGAGATGCTGAGCAGGTTGACCGGGAGGCGGGTCTTGCTGTCGGCCGGGGAGCGTGCGGCGGTCGGGCACGTCAGGTTGAGTTTGTCCTGCGGCTCCAGCTGCAGGGTGTGATGGAAAGCGCTCATCACTCCCACCGAGAGCCGCCCGAACATCTGCTCCAGGATCTCCTCCGGCAGGTCCAGGCATGCCCGGGTCCTGGTGGCCTTCTTCCGTACCCGGCGCGCCCCGGACGGCCAGCCGAGCAGCAGCAGCAGCAGCAGCAGCAGGACGCGGGTCCGATGCGGCATCACGCAGCGCTTCTCGGGACGATGTTGCGCCAAAACGCGTGAATCCACTAATCAACCGTTTCTGTGCGCGCTCTTATCTCCTTCACTGCTTTTCTTAAAAGTCCACCAGCAGATGATCGGAACACAAGTGGCCTCCTCCGTTAATTACACAGCTCTTACTTCCATCTGTTTTAATCCACTGAAAAGTTGGAAGCGTTGGAGAGTCCGCGGGAGGGAAACAGCGCAGAGTCCACAGGCGCGCCGCCAGGGAAACATGTTGGCACAACACGTCCGCAGTGCCTCCAGGCCAGGAGTGATAATTGCCCCAGAACAAGAAATAATGACCGAGTTGGAAGTTTCCCACCTGCTCTCCGTTTAAAACGAGAAACAAATCCCCCCCGATGTGCGCGTAAAATCCGATGGAAGCGTTCGGAACCTGATCCAGAACCCAGAACGAGTGGAAATCAAACTGAAGCGCAGATAAACTCCTGACTTCAGATCCAGCCCCGGAATAAAAGCCGCTCCTCACGGGAGTGGGACGTCCAGACCGTTTGGCTGTGCGCGCTGCTGCTGGATCTTGGCTTCACACCAGTCTTCTTCCCTTAGCGGATAAACTGGATCCAGCTATGTCCAACCAGTTATGTCACAAGGAAATTATCACCTCAAGGTCAAACCACAAATCATTTATAAATGCTAAAAGAACATATCTGGGTATTTTTTCCCTTCCATTCACTGTCACTTTAATTTAAATGATGCATGTAAAAAGCTTAATTTAATACAATTTACTCTCCGTTTGATCTGCTGCCTCATCCCAAAAATTACATGACATTAATAACTACGATTGTCAGTGAGCTCCCTTCTAGAAAAAAACAGACTCTTTCTTGAATAGGCAAAATATTTTCTCTTTTATTTAGACAAGTGACAAAAGAAACAAAAATAATAAATAGTATACTATAAATAAACATTTTTCAAACAAGTACAAAATGTAAAAAAGGTAACTGAGCAGGACGATTACATAAGTCTGTAGTATCTGTTGATGGATTTTCCAGACCCCCCCCCCCTCTCTCTCTCTCTCTCTCTCTCTCTCTCTCTCTCTCTCTCTCTCTCTCTCTCTCTCTCTCTCTCTCTCTCTCTCTCTCTCTCTCTCTCTCTCTCTCTCTCTCTCTCTCTCTCTCTCTCTCTCTCTCTCTCTCTCTCTCATCGCAGTAAAAGATATTTTACGACAGCGATAAGTTTTCATTGTTTTTGGCTCCGTGCCACACACACTGGGGTTCAAATGCAGCCTTGTGGTTTGAGGCGTTCACGTCCATATTGTGTGTGAAGAACTCGTTTACCGCCTTGAGAGGAACAGCTTGTCCAGAAAAGATCTACAGTGTCTACGCACTTCATCGGCTATGAATGTAAACACAGTTAAAAGAGTGAAATTCTGCTTTGCGATTGTTTTTTAACAATTCAAAATTCATTGTGCAGGAGGAGAGAAACAGACCCAGAACGCTAAAATTCAAAATATCTTGTTTCAAGTCAAAGACATCGAAAACGTCTCACCTCGAGACTATCAGAGTCACTGGACCCTCGTCGGTGTCTTCATCCCAGAAGAGTATAAAATGATTTTGTTTTTTTTGTTGTGCTCTTGGTGAGAAGAGAGCAGCTACTCCGGCAGCAGGTCGTCTCCCAGCTCTTCATCCGCAAAGTCGTCGTCCTCCACGCGCTTCTTGGCTCCCGTCTTCGGCCTCTCCATCTGAGGCCCCAGTGGGTCCACGTAGGAAGCATCTACACACGAGAGGGAACGCATGGGTTTTACTCGCCGTCACGAGTCCCGGGACCCGTTTCCCTGACGACGATCGATCTGAGAAGTTTAAGAGCGTTTCTACAAAACGCTCTTAAAAATCCGACACAAAGCAGCGAGAGCTTCTTAATGCTGAAGACTTTTGGGGAGGCCCCAACGGATCAGCTAACGTTCTGTTGGGTTAAACCAGCGCTCCTCAGCCCACTGCGACTCCTGGTGCTGGGGAGTAATAACATAATAGAAGAGAGGGAAATAAAATAAGTAGTTTTTGCTTCTGTTCGCTTCCTGTTTTCATTTCGTAAGACTGACTTTATCTTCATATTCATCATGAAAGGCTTAAATGAAGCACTTATCGGATCCATGAACGCTCCTAAGTAGTAGGTTATCCTCAGTCTTCTGACGCACAACATATTCAAAACCTTCTAATGCTCAACGTGGGTCATTAATGATTAGTTTCTGTGTAGAGAAAAATAAAGTTGATTACACATCTAACTGGAACTTGACCAGCCGGGATGAAAGAGACAAAAGAAAATCATACTTGTGTCAAAGTTATTGTTTTTGTAGCAATTCTGACTAAAGAAAAACATTAATAATACTTTAAATTCTCTCTCTCTCTCTCTCTCTCTCTCTCTCTCGGAAGAGAAAGAGAAAGAGAAAGAGAAAACTGTTTCCTCACCTATTTCTTTTGGGCTGCTGGCCTCGTAGGGCTCATTGGAACCAGGAAGTGACCTCATCTTGGCGCTCAGCCGCTCTCGTTTGGTGCTGCCGCTGCTGAGGCCGCTGTCTGCACGAAACACACATGCAGACACAAACACATAGTTACACACTATTATGACTGACGCTTTAAAAAAGGACATTATTGAATAGATTTGCTAATTCTGACAGTAAATGTTCCTCAAAGCTGGACATCATCAGGGTGTGTGTGTGTGTGTGTGTAGGCTACATGTGTATGAATATATATGTCCAACATAAATTTTTTAAGAACCTCATTTATCACCTTTAATAACTCGTCACTGATGCAACGTATGCTGAAAACTAAGCCATGTAATCGTTCAGCTGAAGACCGTTCCTCCCCCAGACAGCTCTCAGATAACAACGTGAGAAACTCTCGGGTCTCTTGGCATCTTTAACAATCTCAAACCGGACGAACTCAAAAGATTCACGGAGGTCAAACGGAGAGTGAGCAGGTTTCTCTCACACTCTGGTATAAGTCAACATGGTGGAGATGTGAGACCGAGACAGTACGTGAAATGTCTCTCTCTCTGTGTCTGTGTGTGTGTGTGTGTGTGTGTGTGTGTGTGTTGTCTTGACGAACCCACACTGCCCCACACATACATTTACACTCATTTTAAACTGGATATTTGTTCTTTAACACACTTAAATATAGAAAATAAAAATAGTGCAGTGCTTTATCCAGACATTAAGGACCCTGATGGGGAAACTTGCCCGACACAGATGAGGTTCTAGGTTCTGTTCGGTTGGTAGAACAGTGCCAGCAAGGCGAAATACTTTCTCAGTTTTCCTCTTAAACATTCAAATCTCCACCAAAAGAAAACCAAAAAGACCCAGATGCTGCTGCAGTCTTTATGGATAAATACTGGTTTTAATATTATTATTCAGTGGTCTTTACTTTCCATCTCATGTTGTGCATTCTATTTAATCTTATTTTAGCAAGTGTGTTTTATTTTCCATCTTATTTTCCCTGTTTTTATGTGTATTTTCCTTTATTTAAAAGCACTTTGTGCTGCATGTTTCGCATGATGTAAAAAAAATAAAGTTTCTCCTCCTTCTCCTCCTCCTCCTCCTCCTCCTCCTCCCCCCCCTCCTCCTTCTCCTCCTCCTCCTCCTCCTCCTCCTCCTCCTCCTCCTCCTCCTCCTCCTCCTTGAATTGCCAAAGTTTAGGCTTGATTTTGTTTAATAGGTTGGTTTGGTCAAGTTTACTTTGCACCATTATCACCACTGGGAGTTTACCCTTTACTTTTTTGTTTTTTATACATTTTGTAAAGATAAACTAAATAAATAAATGAAGGTGAACGATTTAATATCGACAGTATGTTGACTACTTCTCTGGCTTGTTAACGAGCGAATGTGCTGACTGATGTCATGTACGGTTTGCTTATTTTCGCTCGTTCTTTATTGGTAATTATAACAAAAAGTCTGCTACAGATCAGCCTCATACCAAACTATTCAAATATCCAATCATACGCCGAACACAAATATGTGGTTAAGAGTTTTTCTTTTTTTACCAAATCAGAATTACAGTTCCATTTTTCCAAATTTAGCCTGACGCAGAATAACTGTGTGTGTTCTGCAGTGAGCTGAAGGACAGACGTGATTACAGTCAGCCCACAGCTGGCTGCCAGGTAGCCGTGGAAACCGAGGAGAGCAACGGCAGAGAGATGAAAAACAGGAATCCCAAAACGCAAACCTCTCCCGGAAAATTTTATTCCCCTTTTTCCTTTTCTTGGAAGGTTTAAGTGGGGGTTTCTTTTTTCTCTCTTTCTTTTAAAATACACAAGTGGGAGACACAGAAAAAGAGGGATGACACAACAGGTTAAAAGCCAGATTCGAAATTGATCGTGTGCAACAGTTTCCACGATTACAGTTGCACTTGAGGTTTTTTTGGATCGATATCGATGAGTCAACTTTCTGGCTTTTGCGACTCACTTTCCTGCTCAAACTTATTTGGACCAAAAAACACTTGGAAAAGGGTTATTTGCACAGAGAGAGAGAGAGAGAGTAGGAACGCCAAAAGTTGGGTGATAAAAACTGAAGAAACATTCAGGCACATGTGGCATCTTTCGCTGCGTGACAGCGTTTTTTTTTACCAGTTTCACATTAAAGAATGAAGCAGGTTTGGAGAGAACTCAAACACACACTCATTTCACATTCCTGAAAATATTCAGACTTTGCAGGAAAGAGGGAAAACTCTCAGGTGCACTTGAGGTTTTTCCTCAAATATCTGAACGAGCTTTGGGCGATCGCTCCCTCCTCCTCAGTGCAAACCCCTGACCGCTGCCCAACATCACAGCTGCCCGTCACAAGAAAACCAAAACGCTGTACCGAAGTTTCTCAACTTAACTTTTCCACTTCTTACGTGTAGGTCAGATAGTATTACCTAGTAAAAAGGATTTGCATTTATTCCTCACAAGGTATGACTGTGCACATGCAGTACTTTTATAAAATAAAATAAGAAAGGAAAACTGGTGTAAAGCCAGTGAAACTGTGTTTTTCCATTTTCTATGTGGCTCCTTGAATGAAGGAATGAATGTGCTTCATGGATAAAGTAAAAGGAAGTACTCAATTATTTTACTCAAGTAAAAAAGTAGCAATACTACAATTTAGAAATAAAAAGAAAAAAAAATATTGTAGTCAACAAAAAGAGCAAAAATATACTTTAAGTACTAAAAAGTACTCATTATGCAGAATGGCCTATTTCAGAATCATATTATATTATTGGATTATAGTTATTGTTGCATTAAAGTTAGGGATGGTTATCATCTTCTTTTTGTTTTATTTGTATTTGTATTTGTATATATATATATAGCAGGAAGTTCATGTGATCGATTGTTAGGAGTTGATGCACATTTAGAGCTAAATATTTAATGTTTGGTGGATTGCTCCCTCCAGGTGGGGACGCAGTGCCTGCCGCAAGCGAAGGAGTTCAAGTATCTCGGGGTCTTGTTCACGAGTGAGGGTAAGATGGAGCGGGAGATCGACCGACGGATCGGTGCGGCTGCAGCAGTGAAACAGGCGCTGCACCGGACCGTCTTGGTGAAGAGGGAGCTGAGCCGGAAGGCAGAGCTCTCAATTTACCGGGCGGTCTACGTTCCGACCCTCACCTATGGTCACGAACTCTGGGTCGTGACCGAAAGAACGAGGTCTCGGATACAAGCGGCCGAAATGAGTTTTCTCCGTAGGGTGGCCGGGCTCAGCCTTAGAGATAGGGTAAGGAGCTCGGACATCAGGAGGGAACTTGGAGTTGAGGCGCTACTCCTTCGTGTCGAAAGGAGTCAGCTGAGGTGGTTCGGGCATCTAATCAGGATGCCTCCTGGACGCCTCCCGTTAGAGGTTTTCCAGGCACGCCCAACTGGTAGGAGGCCCCGGGGAAGACCCAGGACACGCTGGAGGGATTATATCTCCCAGCTGGCCTGGGAACGCCTCGGGATCCCAGAACGAGCTTGAACGTGTTGCGGGTGAGAGGGAAGCCTGGGTCGGCCTGCTGCCACCGCGACCCGACCCCGGATAAGCGGAGGATAATGGATGGATGGATGGATATTTAATGTTGTAAATTGTGGTTACTGATATTATAATGTAAGATGTTAGTGTTACTGCAAAGGGTCTATAAATGAATTAACAGATGTTTTCTGTTACCTGATGTGGTTGTGAAGTAAAATTAGTCTCAGTTTCATTTTGGAGCACTTTGTTAGATCGTAGATTTATCACAAATGTTTAAAACCAACTCTGGATGGCAACAAATGAGAAGTTGTTTGAATGAAACAAGCTCTAGTTTTGGTGAAGATTTCAAAGTACAAACTTTACGTACCTCTGCCCGAGTCCAACAGTGGACTGAGTTGTTTAGACTCAGATTGAGATACTGGGCAGCAAACAGGAAGCAGAGCGAGAAAACAGATAAAGCCGGAAGAACCGGGGGAACAGAAAAGGAAGACACAAGAAAGATTACAGCGTTGGACTAAAGATCGTTGCACACAAATAAGGAAGAAAACAAATGTCCAAAAAGAGGCAATCACAGAGAGCTGACAAGCTAATTTGTTGTCATTTCATAGCGTTCATTCTCTCACCTGCTTTAACATCCATCTCTGATGTGCCGTGAGAAAGTGAGAAGAGGGTTTGGGTTAAACAGCTTAGAAAAGTGTCATAACCAATACATAGAGACGCGAAAGAATCAAACACGTTACAGATCTGGCAGTTAGAAACAAAATGGAAAACAAGTTTAGGGTTTTACTAATCTAATCTATCAGGACATTGGGGAATAATGGAAGTCTTGGCCGGGTAAGGCAGAACTCACATTAACAGGTGCATGATATATATATATTTAACTACAATAAATGACAGACGCTCAGCTGCACAAGAGCCAAGCTGGGCCTCGCTTCTCAGCTTTTGGCAGCTCTCAGTTTGTCTGGATTGCGTTTGAAATCTGCCGATGAGCCAGGTTTCCAGCCGGTCTGAGAGTATGCGTCTGTATTTGTTGTGTATCTGTAGTGAAGGAGTGCTGAAACTTCCCTCGGTTCGCTCAGGGCTACTAAACAGTCTTATCCTACAACGAGACGAGGCAACGTCGATCGATGTTGATCTGATCCGGAGAGGTGTTACAGCTACAATGTCTTTTATGGACTTTAAAAATAAAGACCAAAGAAGTGTGGTGTTTGGACGTGTACCCGTAATAACGCCGGCCTTCTTAGGAGACGTGAGGACGGGTGTGGAGACGCCTGCTGCCCGGCAGCATGACAGGAGAGAGAAGTGATGACGGACATGAAGAGTTGATTATCGGCTTTGATTCTGACTCAAACCACACACACATAAATAAGCTGTCATACACTCACAGCGGGGCATGTTTCAGTTCTATCGCTATTGTGATAACTTGTTTTAGTTAGAGATAAATAAACAACACTGTTTTCAATACTTCAGTTCTCAAAATCAACCAGATCTAACTTCTCAAATGTTAAATGTTGTTTTGACACTGTACAAGTACTTTCTACGGAGGCCCTGAGGGGACACGGCAGAAAAAAAACAATAGATGGCTGAAAAAAAGATAAATACTTTTGGTTTCGCCTGAGAACTTCAGAGTTCTCTTGTAAAATATATTTACATTCTCTCAAAACGTTTGCATTCGCCGGAAAAAGTTTCACGGTCCTTTGCAAAACTTTTGGGTTCTCTTGCAAAACTTTTGGGTTCTTCCAAATAAAGTTTTGCGTTCACCAAAAAAACGTTCAATACAAAACTTTTGGGTTCTCCGAAGAACCTTTTGGGTTCTTCCAGAAAAACGTTTGAGTTCTCTCTCAAAACTTTGATGTTCTCCCAAATAAAGTTGTGTTTTCCAAAAGAATGTTCTCCAAAGAACCTTTTGGGTTCTCTTGCAAAAGTTTTAGGTTCTTCCCAAGATATTTTTGAGTTCTCTCACAAAACTTTTGAGTTCTCCCAAATAAAGTTCTGCGTTCTCCAAAAAAAACGTTCAATACAAAACTTTTGGGTTCTCCGAAGAACCTTTTGGGTTCTCTTGCAAAACTTTTGGGTTCTTCCAGAAAAACGTTTGAGTTCTCTCTCAAAACGTTGATGTTCTCCCAAATAAAGTTTTGTGTTCTCCAAAAAAACATTCAATACAAAACTTTTGGGTTCTCTTGCAAAAGTTTTAGGTTCTTCCCAAGATATTTTTGAGTTCTCTTGCAAAAGTTTTGGGTTCTCCGAAGAACATTTTGAGTTCTCTCGCAAAACTTTTATGTTCTCCCAAATAAAGTTCTGCGTTCTCCAAAAACAAAACGTTCAATACAAAACTTTTGCGTTCCCTCGCGGAACTTTTCCATTTAGAGTCCTGATGACATCTATAGTATCTTGGAAAATGACAATATTTGGCTTTGCCTTTGATTAATTTACTGTTAGTTAGTTCTGATGAAGGTAAAACTCAAATACAGTCAGCGGAAACCCAAACTTTCTGTTGCTGCGGTCACACGGGTTACATCCAGCGCTGCTACTGACCAACAGAAATTAAGAGGAAAGGCAAAAGTCTTCCATGTATTTTATTTGCTCCCCCATGTCTCCGTAGACGCGCCTTACTTTTCAATGTAAAACGTCTAAAATTGACCAAATTTGGATTGAAATCCGAAACTGAATCTGAGCAGTTCTAGCTTCAAGTACTTGATTTTCAAAACTTTGTGTCGTGCGTGGACACATTTAAAACTCTCCCAGACAGTGTTGGTGTTTAAAGTCCACACTTTTCCCCAGATGGTTGAAGACGTATTAGATTAATTACTTGTGCGCTGGCCCTCCAGACCAACAGGATCCTCGTGTGTTACGGTGACTACGGACTCACCAGTGCTGCCGGCGCTGCCCTCTCGTCCTTCTCGCCGACTTCTGGCGCTGCCCTCCCGGCCCGACTTCCCCCTCTGCAGGACGAGAGAAAGAAGCAGTGTGGGATTGGGAATAAAAAAGGTTTCATTTAAATAAAATTTATTTTATGCGACACAGTTTTTAAATCAGATTAGGATTCTGAGGTGAGTAAAAACCCATTTCATGCTAGATTTTTGGATTCTGTTGACATCTTTTTTCAAATGCTGGGTCGTTTTATTCGTCTCTCCCTCTGTGTCTCATTAATTAAGTCAGTTGAAAACTATTTTTGAAATGAATACCATCCAACAAAAAGCTAAGCAGAAACATTTAAATACAAATTCAAGTGGAATTTGACCTTAATAAATGAGAAAACGGGTATAAATGTTACACGTAAAATAAACTATAAACTAGACGGCACCACAGCAATGAGCAGTTAGCAACAAAGATGGAGACAAAATTCTAATAATAAAACAAAGATATGTACAGAAGCCTTGAGAGGTCAATTTTATGAGTGATCGAAATAGTTTACGACTTAAGAACATGTGAAAAATTAGGTTTGGTCAGGATAATATTCAATATGTTAGTAAGTTATGTAACATTAGTGTCGAGTCTTTCTTTTGGCTATAAATTTAATTTTAATCTACTGTTCGGAAATTCAGCCTCTTGTGGATAAAATGAGTAATAACAAGAAAAAAAAACACGTTTTACCTGCCAAAACCTTTTTTTCAACCGTTTAAAAGTAAAAAATTAAATAATAATAATAGCCTGATAAATTTATTTTTCGCGTCATAAAAAAAAAATAAAAATTATTGGCAAAAGAAAAAGTTGTTTCACAGTTAAAAACAAGTGATTTAAGGAATTTAAATAGATTATCCAGGCAAAACATTTTGCCCACCTGAGAAAACTATTTAGATCAAACGTAGTAAATAGATCAGCAGATTTTTATTCCCTCACTTTCCGACTTCCTACTTCCGTAGCTATGGTAAAATAAGACATTTAACATAAACACAACATCAGTGATTTGATTTTCTGCTCATCACTCTCTCATTCATCACTTCATGCACTATGAAGTTATGTGAGCACGATCAGTCGTTTCTTTTTGCTGCTATTCAGGTTGGAAAACTTGAGTGGAGCCTCTGGCTCTGCCTGCGTCTCTGTCACTCTGCAGGATTGTTTCTCTGGGCTGATTTCAGAGCAGCTGCTTGTGATTTGACGAAGTCATCCTCCTCCTCCGTTCCTGGCGCCGATGGCACACGGCTCTGTTACTCTGAATCACGGCTCCTTCTAAACCTGACCGACCCCAGACCACAGGCCCGTCCTCTATTTTGGGTGTGGACCTTAAAGGGATAGTTTGGATGTTTTTTTAGTTTTTTTTTTTAAGTGTGGTCGTATGAGGTACTTTTCTTTAGTCAGTGTATTACTACAGAACCAGCACGGGAGCACAGCAATGTCCTGCTGTGGACGTATTTTAGACACCTAAAAGAATCAATATCAGTTTAAGTGAAAGCTATATTTAGAATATTGTCACCTCTTTACCTTGCTGGAACTGAAGCCGTTATCTCTGCTCTCTTCAAAGACACCAGACTCCATTGATAAAAGCAGTCATTTTAACTCACAGAACAGTGGAGTTGCTCTCCATCACTTAGTTCGTTGGTGTTTATGTGTGACTTTGGTGTTTTAAAGTCACACAATAACACAAACTAACCAATGGAAGCAGCGGTAGACCAGCAACTCCTGTGTAAAACTAGTGTTTTTGTCAAAGGAGTCAATAACTATTAACTAAAGTTTAATTAACTATCAATTCACATTTTTTTAATGATGATTATTATAAAATGTTAGTATCCAAAAAAGGATAAAACAAAAAAGGAATGTAGCGGAGAATTAAAGTCAGTTTGGAGAATATTCAAGCAGGTCTTGTATGATATTATTCAAATAAACATCACAAGTGTAGAAACCAATCAGATACAAGCAAACTGTGTTTGCCAATTCTAGGGACAATCGCTTGATAATGAAAACACAGGCTTCGGTTCCACCATCAGAGAATACAGCGATCATCCTCTTGGCTTGCACTAATCGAACCACTTATCGAATCCATTCAGGTGTCAGCCACGTGTTCGGTTGTGTAAGGCGTATAAAGTGTCCGCTCTCTAAATACGGTTTGATTCGTGGAAAATAAACAGAGGAGGAATACAGCTGTTTTTCATGCACTTCTGGAGCTGCAGTGACCACTGACTCGAGTATGTTTTCAATCAACGTGTTCTTGTCCAGCAACAAACAACAGGACGCCAAGACATCGGTGAGGAAAAGATCATCAATGAAAGCTCACTAAAAAGGTCTGTAATATACAAAAGCAGCTCATTTATGAGGCTGTATACCGTTAATGTTATTCAGATGCATTCTTAATTGAAAGTTCTTATCATTAAACGAGGTCGCTCATAGAAGGCTTTTGATGCATTTGATCCTTAAAAGGCACAGTTCAGATGTTTTCTCAGTGGGTTTTAATGGCGATAGCAGTGTTTTAAAGGGTTAGCCGGGACTCACCAAAGCCACCGGACTCCATTCACAAAAACAGTAATTTTACCTCGCGGGACGCAGGAGCTGCTGGTCGACTGCTGCCTCGATGAGTTGGTTACTTTGTGTTATTGTGTGACTTTGGTGTTTTAAAGGGTTAGTTTGGATTCACAAAAGTCACACAATAACACAAACACACTAACTAATGGAGGCAGCTGTAGACCAGCAGCTCCTGTGTTCTGCGAGGTAAAATTAAAACAAATTTCAATGGAGTCTGGTGTCTTTGAAGAGAGCATAATAACAGCGAGGTAAAGGGGTGAAATACGTCCACAGCAGAACATTACTTTGCTCCCGTGCTGGTTCTCCTGTCTGTGTCTACAAACTCCATCTACTGTAGTAAAACACCGACTGTGGAGAAGAACCTCGTACAACCACACTTCAAAACATCCTAATAATACAGATTATGTTTTATCTCATCTCCATATCTGGTGCTCTCACTGCTGTGGTTTTTCTGCAGAACAATACCAACAGATCTCTCGTCAATCAAACACTGAACACTTCTGGGACTCTTCAGTACATTTTGTGGCGATTAAGTTTTTGAGTTTTGTCTCTGCACTTTCTGTAGTTTACTCGGTGACCCTATCAGGTTGTAGCGGCTCATGATAGAGGACAGCGGAACAGATGTTCATTTACACACAAAGATTCCGCAAACTGCTCTTTTAAAAAGTAAACCGAGAGATATATATACCTGTTCCTTGATCTCCTTCATCTTCTCCGCTTTCTTCAGCTTGGTGGCGTAGTCTTGAACTTCCTTCAGTCCCATGTCCGTGCACAGCCTCACCAGGAAACGCAGGCCTGGACCAACACAAACACATTTTGATTTCCTGTGAGCTCCGATCGGTGACTCCATCATCTGCTGCTGGTCAACGGTTCTGTTCGAAGTTGCGTAAGGAACGGGATGAATTACATTCCATGTTTTCTGGAAACTTGCGGTGAATGTCTTTATACGTTTCCAGAGCTTTCTGGTAGTTTCCTGTGAAGAAAGAAAAAAGATCTTAAAGTTCACAACTTTAACTGAGCCGAGGTTCTAGTTCACTCGGCGAAGTCAATAGTTCTGAAACCGTGACGTGAAACTGCTGTTACTCTTTTCAGCATTTACCTCCTCAAAGTCAGCGAAGACACAACTAAACCTTACTAGATCAGAACAACCCTTTATCAGATACGTGATAGAGTTTAGGAACTCCAACGTGGAGTGAATCTACTTTTCTATCGTCTGGTTTTCAGTATCAAATTGACAGAGAACAGGAGTTAACACGTTATTTCTAACATGCCATGAAAGAAGAACAGAATCCTTCTCACCACTTCTTCTGTAGCAGCTTGCCACCATGAGCTGCCACTTCACCTGGGTGGGTCTGAGAAAACACAGCGGAAGCACATCTCGTCAGTATGAACTAACTACACGGCAATTACTTTTCTTTTTGAGAAGAGATATAAAAAAAAATATAAACTCTGAATTCAGCTGGAAGGCAAACGACTTCCAGATGAGAATAATCTTCCCGGTTGATGAACGAAGACACGAATCAAAACAAGATGTAATAAGACACGAACACTCCATCACGTCAGGAAAGTGTAGAAATACCATAATTTAACAGCTGCTTTGAAGATAGTTTTTACCGTCAGACGGTTAGATTACTAAACAGCAAATAACTCACACATGTTTATTGTTATTGTTGTCTCTTATTGATTCTTATTATATATTTAATACTTATAGATGCATTTCATCGCATTTGACTGCACAACTCAACTTTTTAATGTAGTTTATTAAGATTTATTAGTTAATTATTAAGTTTATTTACACAGCACATTTCAGCAACAAGGCAATTCAAAGCTCTTTACACAAAACATCAAGAACATCGAGACAAAGCGTAAAAGAAACACCAGAAATATTTAAACATTAAGTCGTTAAAGAGCCAAGGGAATAGAAAATGAAAACAAGCTAAAATAGCATAAAATGGCTATAAAACATGGGAATAAAAGCTACTATGCATTTTAAGAAAGTATTTGATTTATTAAAACGGAAAACAGTAATAAAATGTCTTTATCCTGGATTTAAAAGAAGTGAGTGTTGCAGTTTTCTGGGAGTTTGTTCCAGATATATGGAGCATAACAACTGAACACTGCTTCTTTATGTTTCATTTTGACTCTGGGGACAGAAAGCAGACCTGACCCAGAAGACCAGAGAGGTCCGGATATGTGTTTTGGCCCTAAATATGTGGCTATATAAACTAAAACCTCAAATTGAGATATTTCTGAAGATGAACTTGACTTTACCAAAGAAATACTCTCAAGTTTTTTCGCATCACTTTCGGATCTGAACTGCCAGTTGCTGCAATTATCATACTTTTGACACAGATCTAGTGTGGTTTGTTACCATCACCTTCTAAATTACTATAACTGGTGGTTACTTACTGAATTAGTGTGGCTCTTTCAAAGTACTGAATGGCCTTCTCGCAGAACTGCGTCTCGATGTAGTAAGCCCCGAGCCACTCGATCACATCGATGTTGGAGGGGAAGTACCTGAAGGACTGGACAGCAACGCAACCAACGGAGCATTCAGAAGCCTCTTTCACACATAGTTCACGGTAAAGCACCGGGATAAACCTTTTAGGCACCGCTAGTGATTTCTACTAACATTTCCGCCTGCAGCCTTTTCACACATGGCCTGGCAATGCTGGAATAGATTGAGCAAGGGACAGTCGAGCAGACGCTGATGCAGCACTTATGGATGCCAACCGCCATGAAATTCAACAAGAAGATGGAGCGAGGCGGGATTGTACTTGTACGTTTCTCTTATCATCATCAAGAACATGTTGGGCAAGGAGCTGTTTTTGTCACGTGCCATTGTTCTTCTAACATAATAATTATTTATTCTTTGTTAGTCATCAAATCACCCGCGAAAAGGTTTGCTAAACCATGGAGTCTTGTGATTGGTACGCCCGCGTCTTTTGACGGACGGCCGTAACCCTTCACGCGTTTGTCTATATTTATCTATAACGTTACTGCTTTCATTCACAACACAGACGTGATGTCATTTTACCCAAAATGTGATGAGGTCTTGAGGTTCACGCATGAGCTCGTGCGGGAAATGTTCCTGAACTTTTCAGGGATCGACTGCGTGTGAAAGGGACAATAATCCCCCATGGGACCTTATTTCAGGAAAAAGATGACGAAAGATCCCGTTTGAAATGTGCCATAAGTTACATGCAGGGTGTTTGTCAATTTAAAAGATAATGTTGCAAGTCAAGAAAGTCTCAGTTTGTCGTAGATTGGTCGTAGTACCATTGAGTTTTGTGTGAAACCGCTCAGCTCGCTCAATATGTCACCAACATGGCCGTTAGCTTGGCTAGCTAGCTAACTTAGCTAAGTTCCAGATGCAATGTTATGTTACCTGATGTGTTTTTATCAGCGGGGAAGAGAAAGACCGAGTGAGACACTTTGGTATGAGAACATCCTGGTACTAAACACATGCATCGAGACTTCAGAGAGAGACGTCACTCATGCCACTTTTGAGTGTATAGTCTTTCTAAAAAAAATATAGTTTCACAGTCTTGTACTTCAACAGTTTTACGGCAAAATGTTACTTTATTGACGTGCAAAATTATCTTTTAAAATTGCCAAACATCCTATCTGTAATTCATGGCACGATTCAAACTGGATCAAATCATTATTTGTCTCTCGTCGTTGACAAATGCACATATATCTTCCTAAATAAGTTCCCACGGTGGTCCACTGGAAGGGGCGGGACTTTGCCTCTCTATTGTTAACTCATGCTGAAATGTTTCTTTCACGATGAAATGTTAAATTAGGGACTCAGACAGAAAAATATTCAGGGTACCTCGTAGTAGTACTGGAAAGCCTGGGACTTGTCTCCCTCGCCATCGAAGAGCTCTCCCAGTTTGGCCAGGACATGGGGGTCTGTTTGGGTTACACTCAAGACCTGTATCAACCACTCGATGGCCTGTTGGGGATCCTCCAGAAGCTCATACATGAAGCCAGTGAGTCAAGGACCGACACATGGGAATGGACAGGTTCGAACCCCTCAATGAACAGAAACATCTACACATGTACAACAGTTTGAAGCAGTTACAGACAAACAGTCACAGTAGGATACAGGTTGGCCAGCTGGTACATGACTTGGGCACTGTTCCTCAGAATGGCATGGAGCTTCAGGAAGCAGTCCAGAGCTTCCTCCAGACGATTCAGTCTTCTATAGGTGAGACCTGGGACAAGTGGATGGAGGACAAAAACTGTCAATCGAGTCGACTTATTCTGCTCCGACAATGACACGATAAAAGGTTTCTTTGACACCTGCGGATATTCCTCTGGTGACACGCAAAGTCCTTCCAGTGTCCTTGATATACAGTAAGTGGACATTCTCAGCATCAAATGTTTTTCCAACTCTGGTGGTTGAATCATACTGTATGAAAAACTGAGCTTCAGTTTGAAATGGTGATTCCAGACTACGGAAGCTGACAGCAAGAAAGTTTAGTTTTTAGAGATTGTGATCTATACGCCTGCTTCGCACTGCTTAACTTGGAACATCTTTGACTTTGGTATTTTTTCCCCAAGCTTTCGTGTCGAAGTGACTAATGGAGACAACTATTTTTTAAACTGGTCCAGTATTGAACGAGAGCGCTGCAGTCGGCAACAGGCTGACATGTAAATCACACTGGGCAACTCCTCACCGTCAATGTGCGTCCACAAAAAGTGCTTTCCAACCGACAGGCTCAGATTGTTATTATAAGTGTCTGACAACATTATGGAAAGAACTCTAAAGAGAAATAAAACACTTTTCGTTACCTTTACCTTGATCCGGCCTGTTTGTTATTGTGTGTCTCGCAGAAGTCTTCTGAAGATATCGGCTAAATATTCAGCCATGACGTTGAAAGTCTTTTAGCTAACACTAAGCTACGCTTTCTGTCCTCCAACACAACAAACTCTGACAATAACGGCGCTCCTCTGTCACGTTTCCACCGTTGTCTTCCAGAACGAGACTTCTCCTCGAGCGAGACTTGGGTCAAACACAACAAAAAAAACTATGGGGGGGGGTCAAGCAAAAGTTAAAGAAAAATATTTTTTCATAATGTTGTCACACACTTTACTAACAATTTAAGCCCGTCAGTGGCAAAAACAAGTACTTTTAATGGACGTACATTGACAGAATTGCCCGATATGATTAAATTACAGCTTATTTGCATTGTTCTCCCTCAATACTGGACCAATATAAAAAACTGTTGACCCCAATTAGTGACTTACACACTAAAACATGGGAAAAAAATACTAAAGTTATCCTTTAAATCAGACAAGATAGATAGGTTTGAGACGGGGCATTTTCTTGTAGGTTATTTCAAAATAAAAGCTTTCAAAAGATCAATAACAGCACGGTAAAGTGGTGAAAATATTCTGAATATGGCGTACACTCCCATGCTGGCACTCCTCATACAACCCCATTTAAAAAAAAGTCCAAACTATCCCTTTAAGGTTACTATACTATAAATTGACCTCTGCATTATCAACCCCACCACTATTTCCTGTTACCCAAGTTGTAGAGCGCCTCGGTGCAGGAGGAATCATTCCTCAGGGCCTCTTTGTATAACTCTGCAGCCTTCTCATAGTCCTGCTTGACGAACATCGTGTTGGCCTTGTTGGTAATCGCTGCCGGGTTGTAGCGATCAGCGGTCATGGCGAGGTCAGCGTATCGGTCGGCCTGGTCGTAGTCCTTCTCCTGTAACAGGTTAAAGATTACAGGGGAAGCTTGACAGCGTGTGTCCTTGAGCACTTGACCGATTTCACTGCAGAGAAATGTAATAAAATTAATTGTTTTCTGCTTCTAAAATGAAATCCAACGAGAGGAATGAGAGGAACTCACCAGGAAATAGAGGAAAGAGAGGTTGGTGGCTGCAGCACTCTTCACTCTGCTGTCCTTCTTCTCAAATGTCTTCAGAGTCTCCACTGCCTGATGACACATGATGAAAGGCTGTCAGGGTAAACGTTGTGCAGTAATACTGTAAAGCTTCAGTGCAAGCTGACTTCCCCAGGATGTAAAACACCTACAGACATAAAAGATCAAATCATGACGTGACCTGAAGCTTCTGGTGTTTAGTGTGATTCATGCTGAGCCGGCTTACCTTTAATTAATACTACAGTATATAAAGCTGAACAAGGAACCACCATAAACCACGAAGTAAATTACAATTTAAAGAGTTTAAAGATTGCTGGATACATATTGGCTTTTTTTTTTTTTAATAAAGCTCCTTGATTGGTCGTTATGCCACTGTAAATGCATTATATACTGGGGTGAGATTACAACAATAAGGTGTAAAAGTCTTGACAAACCACCAGCTACACTACAGCTGCAGGCTACACCACCACGGTCTACGAACAGTATAAAAGCACCACACACATGCATCGGATGCAAAGTATTCAATATCAATTAAATAAATCTGTAATTATGAAATAAATAGACACAAACAATTATGGAAAATATACAAAATAATAATAACTCTTTAGAATAAAATGTTATTTTGTCCTTATTTTCAGAATAACAGTTTTGTCTGACTTTTTAATAGACATTTTTCTGTAAAAACGTCCTTTGAAAGTCTGCTTTTTTCCCTTCGTACCACTTTTTATGTCATAATATCACTTCTCAAGAGCAGCTGTTGAACTTGCTGCAGGGAGTTTGTAAATGGCTGAAAGGTTCCCATTTTATTTTAGGGAAGGATTGTGTTTTGTATTATGGCGATATTATTTACAGACATGCTCCTCTCTCTAACATTAAACATCTCGATGCGGTCGATCCCTCAGCTCGTAGGTTTATTACTGACCCATATGGCACCCATCATCGTGTCTCGTCTCATTAGGTGTCACTTCGGTGCCAAAGACAAACTTAAAACACCCGTTTCTCAGGACTTGCTCACACGACATGAGTGAGTTGTAAATACTAATCTTTGTAGACAGCTTTCTGATATTTTGCCCTTTTTGTCTGGAATCATTTACAGAGTAGACACATATACAATATAGATGTATTCAGAAATTTGGTTCGAGGTTCAACTGACTGTTTAAATTTATTTATTTACCTTTTATACGCCAAGGAAAGCATTTTTTTGTATTTCATGTGATTTCCAGTCATTGTTTTTACTATTATTTGTTCCTGTGTACTGAGGTCTCACTTGTAAATGAGATCTCGATCTCAATGTGACTTCCTGATTAAATAAAAAAAAAAAAAAAGATAATTATATATATCTTTTTTTTATATATATATATATATATTTTTTTTTTATTATATATATAT